>ML660247.1:3570041-3594384 GCA_007570785.1 Antilocapra americana
ACAGCTTTCTTATCCATTCGTCAGTTGATGGGCATCTAGGTTGCTTCCACGTCCTGGCTATTGTAAACAATGCAGCGATGAACATTGGGGTACACGTGGCTCTTTCAATTCTGGTTTCCTCGGTGTATATGCCCAGCATCACCACTACTTTTCAACATAGTTTTGGAAGTCTTGGCCACAGCAATCAGAGCAGATAAAGAAATTAAAGGAATCCGGATTGGAAAAGAAGAAGTAAAACTCTCTCTGTTTGCAGATGACATGATCCTCTATATTGAAAACCCTAAAGACTCTACTAGAAAATTACTAGAGCTAATCAGTGAATATAGCAAAGTTTCAGGATGCAAAATCAACACACAGAAATCCCTGGCATTCCTATACATTAACAATGAGAAAACAGAAAGAGAGATTAAGGAAACAATTCCATTCACCATCGAAACAGAAAGAATAAAATACTTAGGAGTATTTCTACCTAAAGAAACAAAAGACTTGTATATAGAAAACTATCATCCTGTCTTTTTAAAATAACTGTGAGTTAAGTATTTTAAAAGATTTTTTTCAGTTCATCTATTGGCCTCCTGCTAGATCTCTGCATTTTTACATATTTGTCTTAGGGATTACTTTATACATTCTTAACTCTTTGCAGTTTACTTCCTATTAATATTGTACTTAGATAAGGAAATGTCAACCCACTCCAGTATTCTTGCCTGGTGAATCCTGTGGACAGGGTAGTCTGGTGGCCTGCCATCCATGGAGTCGCACAGAGTCGGACATGACTGTAGTGACTTAGCAGCAGCAATATTGTACTATTTATATAAAATGTAGAAACCTTGAAGCTGTATAGGCTCATTGATCACTTCTCTCTCTTTAATGCTGTGGTATGTTTTACCTCTTCATCTATTACCCCACGAGGCATAATCCTTTTTTGCTAAAGACAGTTTTATTTTAAAGAAATTAAGAGGAAAAAAGTGTTTCTATTAATCATTCTTTAATGTTTATTCTTTCCTAAAGATCCATTTTTTTTTATCTAGTATTGTTTCTTTTCCGCCTGTAGAAGTTTTCCAGCAGGGAGGGGGGCAGAGGAGAGCTAGGCTGGTCTTCATTGCTGTGCGTGGGCTTTTCCTCCTAACTGTGGCCGGCAGGGGCTTCTCTTCACTTGCAGTATGTGGGCTTCTCCCTGCAGTGGCTTCTCTCATGGAGTACAGGCTCCAGGCGCACAAGCTTTGGTAGTCACAGCACCCAGGCTCAGGAGTTGAGGCTTGCAGGCTCCAGAGCATGGGTTTAGTAATTGCTAAGCACACCAGCTTTGTAGATCTGCAGTATGTGAGATCTTTCTGGACCAGGGATTGGATTTGTGTACCCGGCACTGGCTGGCAGATCTTTAACCACTAGATCACCAGGGAAGTCCCTGAGGAACATTTTTTTTCTGAAAAAAAATTTAAAACACTTCTTACATTGCACTTTTACAGGTAATACAGTCTCTCAACCTTCTTTTATCCCAAGACATCTTTATGTTGTCCTTATTCTTGAAAGATATTTTAACTGGACATAAATTTCTGAGTTAACCATTTTTTCTTTCAAAAACTTTTAAATACCTTCTGGTCTCCATAGCTTCTGATGGGAAGTCAGTGATAATTCAGACATTGGTTTCCCTGTATGTAAAATGTGTTTGGCTTTCCCACCCTACCCCACCTTTTTAGATTCTCTATTTAACAAACTGGTTTTCAAAAATTTGATTCTGTTGTACCCTGGCTTGATTTTCTTTGTATTTGCTTTTCTAGGAGTTGGTTGAGCTTCTTAAATCTCCAAACTTATGTGTTACCAACTTTAGGATTGGGGGGTACAACTCTTTCTTTTTATTATAGAAATCATTAAAAAATTTTATTTTGGCTAAATACATGTAACAAAGTTTTATTGTGCTTAAACATATGTAATATCAAATTTATTATGTAACCATATTAACCATTTTTAAGTGTATAGTTCAGTAGTTCTAAGTACTTTGCATCCTTGTATGACCACCACCACCATCCATCCACCGAATTCTTCTCATCTTGCAAAACCAAAACTCTTTTGTATCCACTAAACAATAAATTCCTATTCCTTTGGCCCTCAGTCCCTGGAAACCCCCATTCTACATTCTATTTTTATAAGTGGAATCATACAGGACTTATCTTTTTGTGACTGGCTTAGTTTACTCAGCATAGTATCCTTGAGATTCATCCACATTGTAACATGTGTAAGAACTTCCTTCCTTTAGAAGGTTGAATAGGAGTATATCACATTTTGCTTATCTATTCATCCACTGGTTCATTTTACAAGGTGGTGATCCATGAAAGTGTTAGTAGAGTCTATGAGAGGAAACATATTTGACTATGAAGCAAAGGAAGTCACTAGATGCCTGGGTCTTGGGGCATATTAAGGGAGAGAACCAATTTAAGGAGAAAACCTTATAAAGGGAATATTCCAGGGACTCCTTGCTATGAAAATGCCTGCCTGAGAATGGATGCTGCAACCCAGGAGCCTCATAACTGCTGCTTCTGAAGTCTTCGTGTGTTCTGGCTGGGATCTTCTCTCCAGTTCTCAAAGAGCTTGGGTGCAGTTACGGCCACCTGCACTTTGCAGATGAGGAAATAGAAGCACATAGGTATCAGGTTGCCAGTCAACCTGGCTCCAGAGGTTCACATCACAGGATGCACAGAAGGATGGTCAGGACATCACCAGGAGCCTCTGTTGGAAGGCACGCTGGACACTCAGAATCTGGGCTCCATTCACATCCACAGTGGCAAGACCTAGGCAAGGAGGTAGAGAAAGAAACAGGGGCCACGGAGTCCAAAGATCCCAGTGTCATGTGGCCCCTTAGAGATCTGGGGCAAGGCTGTCCCTTCTCTTCCTTTGCTGCCCAGTTTCCTCATCTGTGAGCCATACATAGATGAGCTCTCATTCCTCAGAGAGGTGTGGCGGGGCCACCAGACCCCAGTGTGGGAAAGCAGCGCCGAGGGCAGGCAGCGGTCAACGTGCTGTGAGGTCAAGGCCACACGGCGGACCCCGCGATACTTCTGTGTCCTCCAGCTGGAGCCTGAGGCGCAGCTGTGAGTGCTCACACCCCTTCCGGAACCCCCGGACCTGCGGGGAATGGGGAGGCGCTGAGCTCTGAGGGGCCATTCATCCCGGCTGCAACCAAGCTCTGACGCTCAGGAAGCCAAGCGCGTGGGGAGCTGGGAACCTCAGCACTTGCTGAGGACAGGCTTTCCAGGTCAGAGGAAACCCCGCTGGGCTGGATGGAGCCACGGGCGAGCAGCGCCATAGCACGGGTGCCGGTGGGGAAGGCCGAGTTCTGGATTCAGTGGGTGTGATTCCGCTCTGTGGAGCTGGGCAAGGCCAAGCCTGCAGTATAGGGCCGCTGCAGAGACTTCCTCTGTGACCCTCTTGTTACAGTGCTGAGCACACAGCAGTCACTCACACGGTGAGGACTGTATTTCTGCCAGAAAGCCCCCTCTGCCTAAACTCCTTCTGCCGTGGTCGGTAGGGAGGATGACTCCCTCTCCAGGGTCCTCTAACCCCACAGTTAGCTCTTCTAGGCATATACAGTAGGTGCTCAACAGTTGCTGGCAGAATCCGTGAATGAGTGGGGGCCTTGCAGCCCAGAGGGTAGAGGTCAACAGGAAGGAAGAGCTCACATTTCAAAGGGAAGCTGGGATTAGACCCCTGTGGCATCCTATGCAGGGGACACAGCTACAGGCATCTCCTCCTAGGATGCCCTGTGGCAGCTGGGAGCGCACATTGCCTCCACAGGACAGGGTCTGTCCCCCGTGATCACCCAGGTCCTGTGCATCTGCAGAGAAATGCTGACTCAGGGCCATCCCCGGGATCAGAGCAGAGCCAGGTGCAGGGAGCACAGACTGACTCTCTGTGGGGACAGAGGGGACTGGAGGGGATTCACAAGGAACTCCCTCAAGGAGTTCCTCCTTCTGGATGGAAAATCAGGCCTTGGAATGAACTGGAGTTTCCCCTGCAGGAATGGCTTTCTAATGTGACAGTGAAGTGTCATTTACTTCAGGGCCCTTCTGTTCAGCTGTGCTGTGTCACAGGTGCCCTCAGTTCAGTTCAGTTGCTCAGATGTGTCTGATTCTTTGTGACCCCATGAATCACAGCATGCCAGGCCTCCCTGTCCATCACTAACTCTTGGAGTCCACACAAACCCATGTCCATCAAGTCAGTGATGTAATCCAGCCATCTCATCCTCTGTCGTCCCCTTCTCCTCCTGCCCCCAGTCCTTCCCAGCATCAGGGTCTTTTCCAATGAGTCAACTCTTCACATGAGGTGGCCAAAGTATTGGAGTTTCACCTTCAACATTAGTTCTTTCAATGGACACCCAGGACTGATTTCCTTTAGGATGGACTGGTTGGATCTCGTTGCAGTCCAAGGGACTCTCAAGAGTCTTCTCCAACACCACAGTTCATAAGCATCAATTCTTCAGTGCTCAGCTTTCTTTATAGTCCAACACTCACATCCATATGTGACCACTGGAAAAACCATAGCCTTGACTAGAGGGACCTTTGTTGGCAAAGTAATGTCTCTGCTTTTCAATATGCTGTCTAGGTTGATCATAACTTTCCTTCCAAGAAATAAGCGACTTTTAATTTCATGGCTGCAATCACCATCTGCAGTGATTTTGGAGCCCCCCAAAATAAAGTCTACCACTGTTTCCACTGTTTCCCCATCGATTTCCCATGAAGTGATGGGACCAGATGCCATGATCTTAGTTTTCTGAATGTTGAGCCTTAAGCCAATTTTTTCACTCTCCTCTTTCACTTTCATCAAGAGGCTCTTTAGTTCTTCTTCACTTTCTGCCATAAGGTTGGTGTCATCTGCATATCTGAGGTTATTGATATTTCTCCCGGAAATCTTGATTCCAGCTTGTGCTTCTTCCAGCCCAGTGTTTCTCATGATGTACTCTGCATAAAAGTTAAATAAGCAGGGTTAAATAGAAGTTAAATAAGACAATATACAGCCTTGATGTACTCATTTTCCTATTTGGAACCAGTCCGTTGTTCCATGTCCAGTTCTAACTGTTGCTTCCTGACCTGCATACAGGTTTCTCAAAAGACAGGTCAGATGGTCTGGTATTCCTGTCTCTTTAAGAATTTTCCACAGTTTGTTGTGATCCACACAGTCAAAGGCTTTGGCATAGTCAATAAAGCAGAAATAGATGTTTTTCTGGAACTCTTTTGCTTTTCTGACAATCCAGCGGATGTTGGCAATTTGACCTCTGGTTCCTCTGCCTTTTCTAAATCCAGCTTGAACATCTGGAAGTTCATGGTTCATGTATTACTGAAGCCTGGCTTGGAGAATTTTGAGCATCACTTTACTAGCGTGTGAGATGAGTGCAATTGTACGGTAGTTTGAGCATTCTTTGGCATTGCCTTTCTTTGGGATTGGAATGAAAACTGACCTTTTCCAGTCCTGTGGCCACTGCTGAGTTTTCCATATTTGCTGGCATATTGAGTGCAGCACTTTCACAGCGTCATCTTTCAGGATTTGGCATAGCTCAACTGGCACCTTCTAATCCCCACAAAGACGCTGTCCAGTTCATGGGCCCTGAGGAGCTTGCTCTCCCAGTCCGTCCAGACTGACTGACTCCTGGGAGCAGAGAGGCAAAGTGTGCAGTGTGAGGCACCAGCCTGTCCTCAGAGCTGCGGCAAGGGTCTTCTGGGAGGCCAGGAGAAGGCTGCCCACTCCCGCCCTGCCCGCCTACCCCAGCCTTTCCTCTTTCCCTTCCTGGGCCTGGACTCTGGCAGACACTGGCTGGCGGCTCTCAGAAGGAAAAGCAGGAGAGGGAGCTTCCAGAAGTAGGCAACTATTGGCTAGGGAGAGTCCCGTGAGGACACCCTCCTTCACTGTGTAGGGACCTCCTGTGGTAAGTAAGACGGTGGAAATCACTGGAGGCCAAAGTGGTGCAAGGTGGGGAGGGAAAATCAGGAGCAATCAAGGCACAGGGAGGGCTCCCTGCTGCTAGCCCAGGCACACGCACGTCTTACTCATCCCTGAAGCTGCGCGCTGTGGGTCCCACTGTCCACAGGGGCGCGCCGAGGCGCCCCTTCCTGAGAGCACTCGGCCTGGAGCACACCTCTAGGAAGCAGCAGAGCCAAGCTTTGGGCCCTGGGCAGCTTGTCTCCCCTGCACCACCCCTGCCTCTAGGGGCCCCACCCAGCCTGGCTTCCTGCTGCCTTGTGTGTGTGGAGGGGGACGCAAGAGCCAGGCAGGCCTCTTCTTTCTGTATCAGCTCTTGAATCCCCAGAGCAACGGCTGACTTCATGTCATCTAGGCTTGTGGGGGAGGAAGCAGGTGTGGCCCAGGGAGAGACCTGAGCCCATGATCCGTCTGCCTG
Source organism: Antilocapra americana (assembly GCA_007570785.1). Taxonomy (NCBI): domain Eukaryota; kingdom Metazoa; phylum Chordata; class Mammalia; order Artiodactyla; family Antilocapridae; genus Antilocapra; species Antilocapra americana. The sequence continues at coordinate 3,576,427 of ML660247.1, forward strand.
GAGAAGCTGGTTATGATAACGGAAAAGGCACACGATTCACCCATGAAGAGCCAAACCACGGAGATATTTCTGTGGAACAGTGTTGACAGTGCTGATTGCCAAGCAAGGATTTAGCAACAAGACGGAGGGGACCTTTGGGGCCAGTATCAAGAGCACATTCAGGTCACACGACGAGTGGCACCGAGTGGGCAGAGCAGCAGCCACTGAGCACGTAAAGTCCCTTCAGAGGAGCTCTGTGTGCCTGCTGCCCATTAAGACTGTGGACACTGAAAAAGTAAACACAAGTCAGGTTCAGATTTTCTACCTTGCTTTTATTGGTCTGGGTGGATTCAGCTCAGTTCAATTCAGTCGCTCAGTCGTGTCTGACTCTTGGCGACCCATGGACTGCAGCACCCCAGGCCTCCCTGTCCATCACCAACTCCCAGAGTTTACTCAAACTCTTGTCCATCGAGTCGGTGATGCCATCCAACCATCTCATCCTCTGTCGTCCCCTTCTTCTCTCCCCCTCAATCTTTCCCAGCATCAGGGTCTTTTCAAATGAGTCAGTTCTTCACGTCAGGTGGCCAAATTATTGGAGTCTCAGCTTCAGCATCAGTCTTTCCAATGAATGTTCAGGACTGATCTCCTTTAGGATGGACTGGTTGGGTCTCCTTGCAGTCCAAGGGGCTCTCAAGAGTCTTCTCCAACACCACAGTTCAAAAGCATCAGTTCTTCGGTGCTCAGCTTTCTTTATAGTCCAACTCTCACATCCATAATGACTACTGGAAAAGAGTGGATTCAGTCAGGGTATATTTTTGAATTCTGTGATTCTGATAGGCAGCTGGGATGGAGGATCAGGTGCTCTGGGATCATGCCAAGCACCTTCTGCTCCAGCCTGTTTCCCTGAGGGACCGCCCACCTTGGTGGTGGCAGACTAGCCATGACCTGCGTACCTCAGACAAGCCACTAGCTTCTCTCCTGGTCCAGAGAGAAGGCAGAAGCCTGGCCCAGGTGAGTGGCGAGGTTCCGCCTGAAGGTAGAGCCCTGCGAGATGACAGCATCGCCAAGAGTGGGAAGGCGAGGGGGTGGTGGCCTGGGAGCCGCCCGCTTCCCGGGTCTGGAGGGCTGAAGGCCGTTGTCTTGGTCTACTCGGGCAGACACAATTCAAGCACCATAGACTGGGGCGCACAGGCAGCAGAAATCTGTTCCTCAGAGTTCTGGTGGTTGGAAGTCCAAACTCAAGGTGGTAACAGGGCTGGTTTCTCCCGGGGCCCTTGGCTCGAGGGGACTGTCTCCCCCGCATGGCCTCTCACGGTCTCCCTCTGTGAGTGTCTGTGTCCGAATCACCTCCTCTTAAAAGGGCACCAGTCAGATTGGACCAAGGCCCACCCTCATGGGCAACCCAGGTGGAAGGTGAAAGTGAAAGTGACTCTTTGCAACCTATGGACTGTAGCCTACCATGTTCCTCTGTCCATGGGATTCTCCAGGCAAGAATACTGGAGCAGGTTGCTGTTTCCTTCTCCAGGAGACCTTCCTGACCCAGGGACTGAACCCAGGTCTTCCGCATTGCAGGCAAATGCTTTACCGTTTGAACCCAGGTGGTGCTAGTGGTTAAAAAAAAAAGAAAAAACCCGCCTGCCAATGCAGGAGATAAAAGAGATGAGGGTTTGATCCCTGGGCCGGGAAGATTCCCTGGAGAAGGGCGTGACAACCCACTCCAGTATTCTGGCCTGGAGAGTCCCACGGACAGAGGAGCCTGTGGGCCCCAGTTCACAGGGCCACCAGGAGTAAGACACGACTGAAGTGACTTAGCACGCACATGCCCTCATGACCTCATGTTAACTTCATTCCATCCTTATGTGAGCAGAGCCTTTTTCTCATCTTTTCTGTTCTTAGTGGACCTGGGTTGTGTCCAGTCTAGCTCTCAGGAGCGTCATCTCCATGAACATCCTATACCTGTTTGGGGCATGCCTGCCACGGGATGTCTGTCCTCACTGTAGCAGAAGCTGCAGGCAGGTTTCCTGGGTGGTCTCGATGCTTCTCTTCTTTCAGCTAGCAGCAGAGCCCCCTTTGCTGCACTCCTCTCCAACACCTGGGATGCTCAGCCCTGAGAACCACGTTCCCCCTCCCACCCTGACCCCACACCTCCCAAGGGAAAAAATCTCCTTGGGGTCAAAGGGTGCCTTGGTCTGTTCAGTCACTGTAACATACATCCCACAGGCAAGCGGCTTAAACGATAATCCCTTTTTCTCACAATTCTGGTGACTGGGAAGTCTCCCTGTGTCCTCCATGGTACATGGACTGAAGGAGTTCTTGGGGCTCTTTGCAAGGGCACCAATGCCATTCATGAGTGCTCCACCCTCATGACCTACTCACCTCTCAAGGGCTCACCTCCTGACGCCATCACATTGGGGGTTCGGACCATACGAGTTGGGAGGATAGAAGCAATGCCATTCATGAGCACTCCACCCTCATGACTACTCACCTCTCAAGGGCTCACCTCCTGACACTGTCACATTGGGGTATGGACCGTATAATTTGGAGAACAGAAACATTCAATCTATAGCAGAGGACTGAGGCACCATGCCTTCCATGTACCAGCCAGTCTGCCATCCGCTCTGCCCAGATTCAGACTCACATCCTTTCCTGCCTCCTTTCTGGCTCCCTGCAAGCCCAGCTCACCCTTCTCAGTGCCCAGCCAGGCCTCCTCTATTTCCTGGCCTCTTGGTCCCTGAGTGGGCACCTTCATAGAGCTGCCAGCTGCAGCTTCCCCCATGCTGCAGTGACGCGGGCTCCACACACCACCTGGGGCAGACCTGACCGAGCTCTCACTCTGCGTCCCCTCAGGGCCCCATGCCATGGCCCGTGCTCTTCCCAACATTGCATCCCTGCTGTCTTCCTGCCTCTTTCTGTCATCCTTGCTCCCAGGCCTCCTTCCTGGCCTTGCTGTTGTCTCTCCTCACTTGTCCTCAGAGTAACTTCAACCCTCAGGACCACCCTCTGGCCAAGGGAGTCCCAGCTGGCAGCACCGGCCCTTTGCAAACCTCCATCCATCCACACCTTTCCAGGGCCTGGGGGTACCAAGGGTCATCAGGCATGATCACCTTAGTGATTGTGTGGGACCAGACCCTCTGCCGCCACTGTGGGTCCTGGGACCTGGGCCAAGCACTGGCTGAAGCTTTCATGTTCTTGATCACACAATGAAATAATATTGATTAGGGTGTTTGGAGTGACGTGTTGCATGGCTGGGCAGTCCTGTTCCCATGAGCACTCCCTTTCTAATGCAACATGTTTTCTTTCGACTTCCAGCTGGTTAGTGTCAAGTACCTATTATATGCTACATAGGACATTATCTCATTCCATCTCTCAGAAGGCTTCAGATCATCTATGTGGGGGCTCCCTCTGCTTTAGAGAACGGGGAACAGGCTCGGGAAACTGGTCAGTCTTGCTAGAGATTATACCACTGGACACGGGACAGCTGGGAATCTCACCTACGTTGTCTGACTCCATCATGCATCCTCGGCTGCAGCAAAGGCAGTGTGGTGGGAAATTCAAAGGCACAGTGGCAGGAAGGTGAAGAGATCAGAATACGCCACTCCCAAATATGTCCCTATGGCAAAAGTATTATTTTGAGTTGAAGGCAATTGAGAAACAGCAGATGCAGGAAACGCTCTCTCCCCCACTCCTGTATGTCTAAAGACAGAGCATAAATTTCCCTTTGTGAAGGTGTTCCCTTCCCTTCTCCCATACCAGCAAGAAGCTACTCTTATTACTGGAGGCTGCTCTGGACTTGAATCTGCATGAATAAATACTACTGAAATATCCATAGTTTTCTATTACTTTCCCCCACATGTTTGTCTTCCCACAACTGACCATTCCTAGAAGCCCCAGACTCTTCCTTTGCCTTTTTCTTTATTAGCTCTTTGTTAAGTCGGCATTTTTTGTTGTTTTTCAGTTGATAAGCCCTGTTCGACTCATGGTGACCATATGGACTGCCTCACACCAGGCTCCTCTTTCCTCCACCATCTCCTGGAGTTTGCTCAAGTCCATGTCCATTGAGTTAGTGACACTATGACACCACCCTTATGGCAGAAAGTGAAGAGGAACTAAAAAGCCTCTTGATGAAAATGAAAGAGAAGAGTGAAAAAATTGGCTTAAAGCTCAACATTCAGAAAACTAAGACCATGGCATCTGGTCCCATCACTTCATGGGAAATAGATGGGGAAACAGTGTCAGACTTTTTCTTTTTCGGTTTTCATTCTTTTTTTTTTTCTTCATCATTTATATTTTATTTACTTTTCCTTTACATTATTGTGTTGTTTTTGCAATACATTGACATGAATCTTCCATGGTTATACATATGTTCCCCTTCCAGAACCCTCTCCCACCTCCCTCCCGATTCCCTCTCTCTGGGTCATCCCAGTGCACCAGCCCTGAGCATCAAACCTGGGCTGGCGTTTGATTTCACATATGATAATTAACATGTTTCAATGTCATTCTCCCATATCATCCCACCTTCGTCCTCTCGCATAGAGTCCAAAAGACTGTTCTATAAATCTGCATCTCTTTTGCTGTCTCACATACAGGGTTATCATTACCATCTTTCTAAATTCCATATATATGCATTAGTATACTGTATTGTTGCTTTTCCTTCTAGCTTACTTCACTCTGTATAATAGGCTCCAGTTTCATCCACCTCATTAGAACTGATTTGAATGTATTTTTTTTAATGCTGAGTAATATTCCATTGTGTATATGTACCACAGCTTCCTTATCCATTCTTCAGTTGATGGACATCTAGGTTGCTTCCATGTCCTGGCTATTGTAAACAATGCAGCGATGAACATTGGGGTACATGTGTCTCTTTCAATTCTGTTTTCCTCGGTGTGTATGCCCAGCAGTGGGATTGCTGGGTCATATGGCAGTTCTATTTCCAGTTTTTTAAGGAATTTCCACACTGTTCTCCATAGTGGCTGTACTAGTTTGCATTCCCACCAACAGTGTAAGAAGGTTCCCTTGTCTCCACATCTTCTCCAGCATTTATTGCTTGTAGACTTTTGGATGGCAGCCATTCTGACTAGTGTGAAATGGTACCTCACTGCGGTTTTAATTTGCATTTCTCTGACAATGAGTGATGTTGAGCATCTTTTCATGTGTTTGTTAGCCATTTGTATGTCTTCTTTGGAGAAATGTCTGTTTAATTCTTTGGCCCACTTTTTGATTGGGTCATTTATTTTTTTGGAATTGAGCTGCAGGAATTGCTTATATATTTTTGAGATTAACTGTTTGTCCATTGCTTCATTGGCTATTATTTTCTCCCATTCTGTAGGCTGCCTTTTCACCTTGCTTTTAGTTTCCTTTGTTGTGCAGAAGCTTTTAATTTTAATTAGGTCTCATTGTTTATTTTTGCTTTTATTTCCAATATTCTGGGAGGTGGGTAATAGAGGATCCTGCTTTGGTTTCAGACTTTATTTTGGGGGGCTCCAAAATCAGATGGTGATTGCAGCCATGAAATTAAAAGACGCTTACTCCTTGGAAGGAAAGTTATGATCAACTTAGACAGCATATTGCAAAGCAAAAATATTACTTTGCCAACAAAAGTCCATCTAGTCAAGACTGTGGTTTTTCCAGTAGTCATGTATGGATGTCAGAGTTGGGCGGTGAAGAAAGCTGAGTGCTGAAGAATTGATGTTTTTGAACTGTGATGTTGGAGAAGACTCTTGAGAGTCCCTTGGACTGCAAGGAGATCCAACCAGTCCATCCTAAGGGAGATCAGTCCTGGGTGTTCATTGGAAGGACTGATGTTGAAGCTGAAACTCCAATACTTTGGCCACCTCATGCAAAGAGCTGACTCATTGGAAAAGACTCTAATGCTGGGAAGGATTGGGGACAGGAGGAGAAGGGGACGACAGAGGATGAGATGGTTGGATGGAATCACTGACTCAAAGGCCATGGATTTGGGTAGACTCTGGAAGCTGGTGATGGACAGGGAGGCCTGGCATGCTGTGGTTCATGGGGTCGCAAAGAGTCAGACACAACTGAGTGACTGAACTGAACTGTTACCATCTAGTCTTCAGCCTTCCCTTCTCCTCCTGCCTTCAGTCTTTCCCAGCATAAGGATCTTTTCCAGTGAATCAGCTTGATGCATCAGGTGGCCAAAGTATTGGCGCTTCAGCCTCAGCATCAGTCTTTCTAATGAATATTCAAAGTTGGTTTCCTTTAGGATTCACTGATTGGATCTCCTTGCAGTCTGAGGGACCCTCAAGAGTCTCTCCAGCACTACATTTCCAAGGTATTATTTCTTCAGTCCTCAGTGCTCAGCCTTCTTTATGTACCAACTGTTGCATCAGTACATGACTACTGGGAAAACCATAGCTTTGACTATATGGACTTTTGTTGGAAGAATGATGTCTGTGCTTTTTAATATGTTATCAGGTTTACCATAGCTTTCCTTCCAAGGAGCAAGCATCTTTTAATTTCATGGCTGCAATCACCATCTGCAGTGATTTTTGAGCCCAAGAAAATAAAATCTGTCACTGCTTCCACTTTCCCCCCTTCTACTTGCCATGACATGATGGGGCCAGATGCCATGATCTTAGTTTTTTAAATGTTAAGTTTCAAGCCAGCTTTTTCCCTCTGTTCTTTCACCTTCATCAAGAGACTCTTTAGTTCTTTTCACTTTCTGCCATTAGAGTGCTATCATCTGTATATCTGTGGTTATTGATAATTTCTCCTGGCAATCTTGATTCCAGCCTGTGATTCATCCAGCTGGGCATTTCACATGATGTACTCTGCACAGAAGTTAAATAAGCAGAGTGACAATATACATCCTTGACATACTCCTTTCCCAATTTGAAACTGGTCAGTGGTTCCATATTTGGTTCTAATCATTGCTTCTTGACCTGTATACAGGTTTCTCATGAGAGAGGCAAAGTGGTCTAGTATTCCCATCTCTTTAAGAATTTTCCACAGTTTATTGTGATCCACACTGTCAAAGGCTTTAGCATAGTCAATGAAGCAAAAGTAGATATTTTTCTGGAATTTCCTTGCTTTCTCTGTGATCCAACGAATGTTGGCAGTTTAATCTCTGGGTTCCTCTACCTCTTTGAAACCCAGTTTTTACATCTGGTTCACATACTATTGAAGCTTAGCTTGAAAGATTTTTGAGCATAACCTTACTAGCATGTGAAATGAGTGCAATTGTACAATAGTTTGAACATTATTTGGCATTGCCCTTCTTTGAGATTGGAATGAAAACTGACCTCTTCCAGTACTGTGGCCACTGCTGAGTTTTCCAAATTTGCTGACATATTGAGCTCAACACTTTTACAGCATCATCTTCCAGGATTTGAAATAGTTCAGCTGGCATTCCATCCCCTTCCATCACCTTCACTGCTTGCTTAGTCGACCCTTTGTGATCCCCATGGACTGTAGCTCTCCAGGCTCCTCTATCCATGGAATTTTCCAGGCAAGAATACTGGAGTGGGTTTCCGTTTCCTCCTCCAAGGGATCTTCCTGACCCAGGGGTTGAACCCAGGTCTCCTGTGTCTCCTTCATTGGCAGGCAGATTCTTTACATCATCTCCGCTAGCTTTGTTCATAGTGATGCTTCCTACAGCCCACTTGATTTCATACTCCAGGAGGTCCAGCTCTAGGTAAGTGACCATAGGCTCATGGTTATCTGGGTCATTAAGACCTTTTTGTATAGTTCTGTATATCCTTGCCATTTCTTAGTCTCCTCTCCTTCTGTTAGGTCCTTACAATTTCTGTCCTTTATCATGCCCATCCTTGCATGAAATGTTTGCTTGGTAGCTACAGTTTTCTTGTTGAGATCTCTAGTCTTTCTCATTCTATCGCTTTCCTCTATTTTTTTGCATCATTCTTATCTCTCCTTACTGTTCTCTGGAAGTCTGTATTCTCCCTTGCCTTCCACTTGTCTTCTTTCCTCAGCTATTTATAAAGACTCCTCAACCACTTCTTTTTCTTTGCGATAGTTTGGTCACTGCCTCCTGTACAGTGTTATGAACCTCCATCCATAGTTCTGCAGGCACTCTACCTACCAGATCTAATCCTTGAATCAATTCATCACCTCCACAGTGTAATCATAAGGGATTTGATTTAGGTCATACTTGAATGGCCTGCTGGCTTTTTCTACTTTTTTCAATTTAAGGCTGAATTTTGCAATAAGGAGCTCATTATCTGTGCCACAGTCAGCTCCAGGTATTATTTTTACTGATTATATAGTGCATCTCCATATTTGACTCTAAAGAACATAAATATGATTTCAGTATTGACTGTCTGCTGATGTCCATGTATAGAGTCATCTCTTGTGTTGTTGGAAAAGGGTATGTTCTCTTGGTAAAACTCTGTTAGCTTTTGCCCTGCTTCATTTTGTACTCCAAGGTCAAACTTGCCTATTATTCCAGATATCTCTTGACTTTCTACTTTTGCATTCCAATCCCTTGTGATGAAAAGACCATTTTTCTTTTCATGTTATTTCTCAAAGGTGTTTAGGTCTTCATAGAACCAGTCAACTTCAGCTTCTTTGGCATCAGTGGTTGGAGCATAGGCTTGGATTACTGTGATGTTGAATGGTTTGCCTTGAAACAAACCAAGATCATTCTGTCATTTTTGATATTGCACCCAAGTACTGTGTTTCAGACTATTTTTTTTTTTTACTATGAGGGCTACTCCACTTCTTCTAAGGGATTCTTGCCCATAGTAGTAGATACAATGATCATCTGAATTAAATTCATCCATTCCCATCCATTTTAGTTCATTGATTCCTCAGATGTCGATGTTCAGCATTGCCATCTCTTGCTTGACCACATCCAATTAACCTTAATTCATGGACCTAACATTTCAGGTTACTATGCAATATTGTTCTTTACAGCGTCAGACTTTGCTTTCACCTCCAGACACATCCACAACAGTGTGTCCTTTCCACTTTGGCCCAGGTTCTTGATTCTCTCTGGAGCTGTTAGTAATTGCCCTCCGCTCTTCCCCAATAGCATACTAGACCCCATCTAACCTGGGAGGACTCATCTTCCCATGTCATATCTTTTGCTTTTGTTCACGGGGTTCTAAAGGCAAGAATACTGGAGTGGTTTGCCATTTCCTTCTCCAGTAGACCAGGTTTTGTCAAGACTCTTCACTATGACCATCCATCTTGAGTGGCCCTGCACGGCCTGGCTCCTAGCTTCATTGACTTATGCAAGCCCATTTGTCACAACATGGCTGTGACCCATGAAGGGGTAAATTGGTATACCAACTCCACATTCTGAGAGCCTTTTTGAGTCACATTTCTTTATGAAGTCCTATGTATGCATATGTGTGTAACTCCATCTGTTCTTTATTCTTGTCAAGTTTGATTTGCAGGTCTCCTGGTGGCTCAGATGGTAAAGGATCTGCCTGCAATGTGGGAGGCCCAGGATCGATTCCTGGGTCAGGAAGATCTCCCCTGGAGAAGGGAATGGCTACCCACTTCAGTATTCTTGCTTCAAGAAGCCCATGGACAGAGGAGCCTGGCAGGCTACAGTCCACTGGGTGGCAAAGAGTCAGACATGGCTGAGCAACTAACTTTCACTTTCACTTTCAGGTAAAGAACTGAAGAGGATAGAGGCAAAAGATTTTCCCCCTCCTACAAAGGCAAGAACCCAGACAGCTCATGACCCTTTTTACAGCACCATCCCTCAGAGGGCATGTCCCTGGGTTCAGCAGGACTGCCCTCCCCGTGATGTGTAAATGCTGTGCTGTGTGCTGAGGGTGTGACGCCTCAGCCTAAGAGATCAGTCCCCACCAAGAAGGCCAGTTACACCCTATTAAAGAGTCCCCAGTTTCCGAGCCCCGTGAGCAGGCATCTTTGAGCTGAAAGCTTATTATAAGAGATTATCAGTAGGCCCACCAACTTGGGGCAGAAGATTCTGGAAGTTTTCCTCCAGGCAATGAGCAGGGGATAAAATCCAGAAATTACCTTCAGTTTCCATGCCTTTTTTCCCCCAGGCCCCGCTCAGCAGGAATCATCCAGGAGGTTCTGAAACCTGTCCATACGTCCTTTGACACTCCTCCTCTCAAGAGGCAGTCTGATTCTCCTCTCCCTGAGTGTGGCCCAGGTTGAATTACACCTTCCGACAAGTAGAAGGAGGCAGAAACGATGCAGTGTTACTTGAGACACATGGTCATAACAGACAAGATAGCCTCCACCAGGCAGCACTTGGGGACCCTTTGTCCTTGGAAGCTGGCTGCCATACTATGGGGAAGCCCGTATGTATTGAGGGGCTACATGGAGATGTCCCAGTTGAGGTCCCAGCTGACAGTCAGCATCAGATGCCCAAAGTGTGAGTGAAGAGACCATTTGAGACAACTCCAGCCCCTGCTACCATCTCACTGAAACACCACAACACCTCCTGAGTGAGAATAGCCAAGCCAGGACTGACAGACTGACCTCCTGAAGCACAAGACATAGTGGTGGTGAGTGACAGGTGGTTTAAGCCACTAAATTTGGTGGTGCGGGCCGGGGGTGGCGCAGGGTTCCTCGTGAAGCAATAAATACCTAAATGGTCACTGAGGCTAGTTCTCACAGGCTCTGTCCAATGTCCTGCTCAACCATCACTGCCAACCCTGGACTTAATCCAGATCAGGGTAGGGGCCCCCACACCCCATAGCCCTGCTGGTTGGGAGGTACGCAGGGTGGGCTAGATTCTGAGCTGCAGTGAGCTGCTGGCTCAGGGCGGCAGTGTTGGTCCGGTCCACATCACTGGGCTCTCATCTAGCCTCACCTGTGGGTCTGAGTGGACTGTGGGGATCACCTGCATGGTCCTTGCTCCAGGACTGGGTCAGAGCTGAGCTGGGCTAGGGGGTGGTCAACACCATCCCTGAGTAGCCCCTGGGACTGACGGCCTCCTGGGTTCTGAGGGCGGTGAATGTTCAAAGCTGAGAGGTGGTTCTGAGTCAAATCTAGGGGGAGAAAATGAACCCAAATGTGGGAAAATGGGAGATGGGCTGGGAAGGGCAGGCAGGCTGGGGGTGGTATGCCCGCTTGATGATGAGCCGCTGGGGTGAAGGGATGGGATGGATGGCCCAAGAGGAAGGGCAGGACCAAGATCCCCGTGTCTGGACCCACCTCCTGCGCTGAATGCTGCCCCATCGGCTAGGTGCTGCCAGGCTCTGGTTGTCACTTTCTCCCCAAGAATGCCCAGGGCTGCCCCTTCCTACAACCCCACCATGAGGTTAGGATGCTGATGCCTGGAGCCAGGAGCTGTCCCAGCCCAGCTCTGATCCTTTTCAGCCCTCACCTCACCCTTCAGGAGCTCCAAACCCTTGAGTACCACTGAGATGGACAGAACAAGGGCAAGGGTCTAGCCCCTTTGGACACAGGACTGAGGTCCCCTCCCCTAAAAGCAGGTCCCGCTGTAGGACCAGCTCCCTCTGGCCTGCGGCTGCCCACAGTGAAGGTCCCTGCCTGCCTGCCTTGCAGTCCACAGCTCTGCACGGGTTCCCCAAGAAGCTCCCCTTGAAGAAGGGACAGACAGCTTTCCCCCAAGGCCCTGTGCCCCGCCTTCTCCACTTGCCCACTCCACCCCTGGCAACGTTTTATAAAAACAGATGCTTTCCAGGAATGTCAGAGTTCATTAGGGAGACGTAGAGCAGTGATCTGAGGCTGCCCACAGGAACCGGACTGGAGGGGGCGCAGGGCAAGCAGACCACCCATGCCGGGCCACAGCTCACCCTGCGGGCCTTTGGAGGTGCTAGTGGGCAGGGGGCAGAAGAAGAATGTTCAGGGAGTTGACCTCCTGTCCCTGGCATGGAGCCGCTCATTTTTACTTCTTTAGTTGTTTCACAGACACTTGTTATTGATTTGTACTCTGTGGGTTTCAACAAAGACAAAAACAGAGCCCAGAGTCCCTGGGAGAGGCAGCGGAGCAGAGCGGGAGGGGGCGGCCCCAGGCCTTTCACTTCCGGGGAGGGGCTCTGGGAGGCAGGGTCTGCTGGGGGACTCCCCCTCCCACCACGCTTTGGAAGCAGCCCCCTTCTGAGGGGAGCCAGAGAAGGAAGTTCCAGGAGGCGGGCAGTGGCAGCGCAGGTGAGGAAAAGGCAGGGTTTCCTGAGGATGCAGGGCCCTCCCTGGCCCCTGGGCCTCTGAACACTGGCCTGGGCCCCTCCCTACTGACCTACCCTCCCAAGTGCCCGACACTCTGTCCAAACAGGAGTCACAAACGACGTTTTCAGTCTCATGTCAAACTTTTACCTTTTAACTAAATTCAACCACTACCTCTTTTTTTTTTTTTTAAATACCTTCATCGAGGTTTAACTGACATACACCTAACCATGCCCATTCCAAGCTCGCAATGTGATGACTTAGATGCAGGTGGGCCTCCATGAAACCATCAGCACCATCAAATCAGTGGCCGTCCCCTCTGGAGCCTTCCCCCCTGCCTCCGCCCTCCTCTTCACCCACATTCACCCATCCCCACTCTGGGCTTCTTGCTTGTATTGATTATTTCTAACTAAAATTGAATTTCATTGAATGGACTTGTTGTTCACTCACTAAGTCGTATCCGACTGTTGGCGATCTTGTGGACCACAGCATGCCAGGCCTCCCTGTCCTTCACTTGTAATGAACAGAAATTGACCAGCAGTGAAACTGAGGAGGGAGCATCTCTGGTCCTTGGGGGAGCTGGGCATGCCTTCCACACACACCTGTGAGGATGGCAGCAGGCCACCCTCTTGGGTTTTCTGGAAAGCAGGGGCAACGTGGAGCAGCTCTCTGTCAGGCGCCCATGGGCCAGGTCAGTGGGAGAATGCTTGTTTCGGGCATCCAGTCTGTGAAGATGCTCTGAACCACCCTCGCAGTCTCTTTTTCTTCCGAGAAGCTAAAAGGCAGCTTTGGAGTGTGATTTAAAGTCCCGGATGGGCCCCAGGCCAAACGTGGGGATGGTCCTTTTCTGTGTGCCCGTTGCCGAGGCAACACCTCACAGCTCCCAGCGAGGAGAGAGGCCGGGTTGGGGACTGCAGGGAAAAGGCTGGCTGAGCCCACCTAAGGGGCCATCCTGCCCAGCTCTGGCCGCTCCTGCTGGGACCCTCTGGTATTTTACACTTGACACCAGATATGTGGATTTTTAAGTACAATCTTCTGATTTTCAAAGTTAACACTTGAATTAAAAAAAATAAAACCCTCAGAGGATGCAGATCTAAGTGTTCCCAAACTGCAAGCGCCCAGCTTGCAGCCTCAGTGCCAGCAGAGGACCCCTCCCCTCCTCTTAGGCGCACATTTTGCCTGACTCTGGGAGCATCTCTTCAGGACCTGCCCTGCAGATGCGCCAGGTGACTAAGGTGGCTGTGGGGGTGTGGCTCTGCTCTGAGGGGGAGGCCGCTGGGAGGGGGACATGGGGCCTGAGCCAAGAGGGGTGAAGAAGACTTGACTGGGAGGCTGCTGAGGAAGGGAGGGAGGGCAGCGGCGAGCGCCGTGTACTCTGGGAAAGGCAAGCGATCCATCCAGCCGGTCAGAGGATACTGGTGGCTGGGAGAAGGAAAGAGACAAGCAGCATCCCCGGTGGGGTCTCTTCCAGCCCTCCTGTCCCTGTATCCCATGCCCCCCTCCAAAGCCTTCTAAGGAAGTACCTCTTTCTGGGTTCCAGGAGTGGGGGAAGGGGCCTGCTGAACTCACCTGAGGGTCCTTGAAGCCAAAAGTGGAGAGTGACCTAAAAAGTCGCCTATTGAGCCCCCATGCAGGGCAGGGCCTCCTCTTCCATAGCACTGTTTCGTCTGCAGCCCCCTTTCCAACGCTCCATCAAATAGGCCAGGCCCCTGCTCTCCCCGCTTTTTACAGGCGTTGGGGACTCTTGGGTTTTTCGCAGCATAAGAATGGAAGAGAGAGCTGCCAAAAGATTGCTGGAATCAGAACTCAAAGCACACTTGAGCCGGGAGAGAAGGAGCGAATACAGACAAGCTTCCTTTGGACAGCTGTGGCTACACTCTATTAAAAAAAGTGTCAGATTCAATCACCCGAGTTTGGGGGCTGTCGACGCCAAACATCTGGATCTCTGGACAGGCCCTGAAGACCCCAGGATGTTGCACTCCCCATCTGGACGTCTGCCGGCATCTAAGTGTGGCGCTGACTCCGGAGGGGAGCACCTGGCCAGGCCTCTGCTTCCTTGGAGGGGCCTCAAACCCTCTCCCTGCGGACTGCACACACCTGGGCTGGGGACAGAAGGCAGGCCCGCTCTGAGCTTCTCTCGGCTCTGGACAGCCCTGCACCCAAGACCAGGCCCTGACAGCCTGCATGTCCTTGCCGTGCTCCTGGATCATGAGCAGCAATGGGCAACGTGGGGATTCGCCTTCACCTGGGAAGGGGGCACAGCTACTTAGCCTTTGCTTTTGAAGGAAGAAACCCACTTATTTCCATTCTGACTCTCTACTCCCATGGAGAATAATGGCCAATTCTGAGGGTCTTACTCCTGAAGGTGGGATGTGTGTGTATGTGTGTTTGTGTGTGTGTAAGTTATCCTTTAAGCAGAAGCAAAACAATGCTAACCCTCCAGATATTTTTTAGTAATAAAATGTCATTAATTAGGACCTGTCATCCCCAAAGATTTTCTAAGCAAGACATTTTTTTTTACTTTTTTAAAAAAAATTTTCTTTACATTATCATGTTGGTTTTGCCATACATTGACATGAATCCGCCATGGGTATCATATGTTCCCCTTCCAGAACCCCCCTCCCACCTCCCTCCCGATTCCCTCTCTCTGGGTCATCCTGGTGCACCAGCCCTGAGCATCAAACCTGGGCTGGCAATTGGTTTCACATATGATAATTAACATGTTTCAATGCCGTTCTTCCATATCATCCCACCCTTGCCCTCTCCCATAGAGTCCAAAAGACTGTTATATACATCTGCATTTCTTTCACTGTCTCGCATACAGGGTTCTCGTTACCATCTTTCTAAATTCCATATATATGCGTTAGTATACTGTATTTTTGACTGTCTAAAGGAGATGACTAGGGCAGGCTGACCTTATGAGAACAAATGCCCCTCTCCCTCCCCTGATTTCAAACACTCCTTGCAGGAATGAGTGCAGTTATTAGAGGGAAATAGCTTGAGAAAGTAATGCTGCATCCTAGTTCCTCAGTTGGCCAACCTTGGGGTTACCACACGACCCAGCAACTCCATTCCTAGGGATGCACCCAAGGGAATGAAGAACACATGTTCTTTCTGAAACTTGTGTATGAATGCTTCTAGCAGCATTATTCCCACTAGCCAAAAAGTGGAAACAACTTAACTATCCATCGACTGATGGATGGATAAATAAAATGTAGTATATTCATATAAGGGAATTTTATTTAGCAATACAAGTAGGGAAGTACTCAGACACATTACAACATGGATGAACTTTGAAAACATTTTGGCACACGAGAAGCCAGATACAAAGGACAAATACTGTATGGTTCTGTTTATATGAAATGTCTAGTTTAGGCAGATGCACAGAGACAGAGAGTAGGTGAGTGGTTTCCCAGGGCTGGGTCTGATAGAGAGGAAATGGAGGTGACTGCTAAGTGGTACAGGGTGCCTTTCGGAGTCATGAAAATGTTCTAAAAATGACTGGTGATGAAGGCACAACCCTCAGAATGCACTAAAAGCCACTGAATTGTACATTGTAAGTGGGTGAATTGTATAGTATGTGAATTTGTATCTAAATAAAATTGTTCATTAAAAAAGACAAGAAAGCCACATCCTCAACATATTCCAGGATTCAGACTTTCACACTTCACCAACTGGTCCACACATTTGAAGCACTTTATGTTTTGTAAGTTATATCCGGATATTTGAAATAGTGTTAAGACAGAATTTATCCCATCACCTTTTCCAAAAGAGATGACAGAATAATAGAATATTCCTAGACATCAAAGGCCTATATATAGTCATGAGTTTACAGAGGAAGGATTAAATGTTTATTACTGCTGAAACCAGCATTTGGATCCCTAGAAATGAAATGATAGACTGTTGATTTGATATCTGGCCTTAGCCCAGTCGGTAAAGAATCAGCCTGCAGTGGCGGAGACCCAGATTCGATCCCTGGGTTGGGAAGATTCCCTGGAGAAGGAAATGGCAACCCTCTTCAGTATCCTTGCCTGGAAAATCTCATGGACAGAGGAGCCTAGTGGACTGCAGTCCATGGGGTCACAAAGAGTCGGGCACGACTGAGCGACTAACACTTAGGCAAATGACTTACCCCCTCTGATTTTCCATTTCTTCGTTTATAAAATAGGGATAATAATAGTACCTCTCTCCTAGAATAACTGTGAGGATTAAATGAGTAAAATATTCAAAGCACTAAGAAAATAGTGCCCAGCATATTGTACAATGCATTGGCTGTTATTCTATTTCTGCTTCCAGGCCTTAGGATTTTGTTTCCATGGCCTTAAGTCCTCCCCTACACTTACAAACTCCTCAACCCTGACTCTTGTCAGTCCCCTGCTTATCTGTGATAGAGCTGACTACCCTAGCTCGGTGGCCTCTCCTATTCCACTGCCCTGTTATATATTTATTCCTGGCATTTTCATTATCTGAGGTTGCTATGCCTAGACCTACTTACTAGCTGGCATTCGTGTAGATATGAACTGGACTCTGCCTGGGTCGGGGCATCTGTTGAGGAATGAATGAATGATTCAGTGGGTGGATTGCTGCTGGGTGTGAAACAGGCCCTGGAGATGCCCCTGACCTGGGAGGCCCGCGTAGAGCAGCTGGGGAGTCCTTCATCAGATGGGTGCATCCAGGGTGCTCTCAGGCCCAGACACACTGGAAATGGAGGGGCTGGAAACTAGAAGCCACAGAAGCATCTTTCTTTTGACCAGAGGTAGAAGCCAAGCTCACCCTGGAGGAAAGACTCTCTCCTCTTTGGAAGACAAAGAGATCAACGGCTGTGTCCAGGGAAGGCAGCCCCTGTTTCAAGAGGAGCAGCTGAGCAGCCAGGAGCTGACCTGCTCCTAGCTCTCTCTCTCTCTCTCACTCTGCAGCGGGAAGAAGGGGGAATGGGCTGAGGGCTGCTCCCAACCAGCTGGTCACCTGTCTCTCCCCAGACCCGGACCACTTGGCCACTGAGCTGCGGGACAGTCAGGAACTGAATCCACTTTGGTTGGACATGTGGATACCTCAGTTGAAATTAGAGTGGATGGAAAGAATGTTCCCAACTGCAGCTGTAAACGAAATGCCAAGTCTGCTCATCATAGAAGATAAGGGAAATTCAGAGAACTGAATAGATGAAAATTAAAATCTCCACAACTCTGAGAGAAGTTCAGTCAACATGTTGAAATCCTTCTTTTTTTCAAACACTTAAAAATATTCTTTAAATTTTTATTTATTTTTTAATTTTGATTTTATATTGGAGTGTAGTTGATTAACAGTGTCGTATTTGTTTCAGGGGTACAGCAAAGTGATTCAGTTATACATACACATGAATCTATTCTTTTTCAAATTCTTTGCTCATTTAGGTTACTAGAGTATCGAGCAGAGTTCCCTATGCTATACAGTAAGTCCTTATTGGCTATCTATTTTAAATATAGTAGTATGTACATGTCAATTCCAAACAAAATAGGGACAGACAACTTGTGGTTACAAGGTGGGGGGAGGTCAGGAAAGGGATATACAGAGAGGCTGGAGCTGTGACATCCTCTGCCTTCTCCCTCCAACTGCTGATGCTCATGCAGGCTGAGACCTCCTTTGGAATCTATGGCTAGACTTTCCCCCTGAGTTTATATCAACCTTTTCTCTGTGGAAGATGTTTTGAATGTCAAGAAGCCAGCTCAGGGGCTTACGGAGAGGAAACTCACTCCTCCAATCCTTCAGCTTCCCTATCAGATGTGTCCCAATCGTGACTTCCAAACTTGGGTGGGTGAATTCTATGTTTCTTAAATTACACTGATTTAACAGCCACGTGGGAAACAAGTGATTCTCCAAATGAGGTTTTTCTTTTTTTTTTTTTTT
>ML660247.1:3599384-3635523 GCA_007570785.1 Antilocapra americana
AGGAATAGAAGGAACATACCTCAACATAATAAAAGCTATATATGACAAACCCACAGCAAACATTATCCTCAATGGTGAAAAACTGGAAGCATTCCCCCTGAAATCAGGGACAAGACAAGGGTGCCCACTCTCACCACTACTATTCAACATAGTTTTGGAAGTTTTGGCCACAGCAATCAGAGCAGATAAAGAAATCAAAGGAATACAGATTGGAAAAGAAGAAGTAAAACTCTCTCTGTTTGCTGATGACATGATCCTCTATATTGAAAACCCTAAAGACTCTACGAGAAAATTACTAGAGCTAATCAGTGAATATAGCAAAGTTTCAGGATACAAAATCAACACACAGAAATCCCTGGCATTCCTATACACTAACAGTGAGAAATCAGAAAGAGAAATTAAGGAAACAATTCCATTCACCATTGAAACAAAAAGAATAAAATACTTAGGAGTATTTCTACCTAAAGAATCAAAAGACTTGTATATAGAAAACTATAGAACACTGATGAAAGAAATCAAGGAGGACACAAACAGATGGAGAAATGTACCGTGTTCATGGATTGGAAGAATCAATATAGTGAAAATGAGTATACTACCTAAAGCAAATGAGGTTTTTCTATACCTCAAGCAGCCAAGAGCGCCTGGGCCTGGGGGAGAGGAAATGGCCATCTACTTCTTGGAGAGATCAGGAGTCTCTAAGTTTCGTGTTTTTTTAACTCAATTAGCTTGGGAGTGGGGGTGGGGTGGGTCACCAGATTCGTGGTCTGTGAGTCATTTGAATTTTGAGCTCTGAACTATTTTAAGTAATGGAATTTTAAGTTTTGAGGATTCTATTACTATTGCTGCAGGTTCTATTACTATTGTTGTTGCTATTATTATTATTAATTCACTTTCAAATCTGAATTTGGAACGGAGTGATTATTTCTTGGAAGATTTCAACATTAGATATTGAAGTCTGTAAATAAGAAGGCAATTTGAGATATCTAGGGAGATTATAAGTGAAATTAGTGTACAAAGACAAAACTGATTGGGCTGTGGGAATGGAGAAAAGGCATAATGAAAAGTCTGTAAACCATCTACTAACCTCACAGTGCCCTCACTGACTGACTCTGAAACCTAGTTCAGTTCAGTTCACTCACTCAGTCATGTCTGACTCTTTGTGACCCTGTGGACTGCAGCATGCCAGGCTTCCCTGTCCATCACCAACTCCCAGAGTTTACTCAAACTCATGTCCATTGAGTCGGTGATGCCATCCAACCATCTCATCCTCTGTTGTCCCCTTCTCCTCCTGCCTTCAATCTTTCCCAGCATCAGGGTATTTTCCAACCAGTCAGTTCTTTGCATCAGGTGGCCAAACTATTGGAGTTTTAGCTTTAGCATCAGTCCTTCCAACAAATATTCAGGACTGATCTCCTCTAGGATGAACTGGTTGGATCTCCTTGCAGTCCAAGGGACTCTCAAGAGTCTTCTCCAACAGCACATTTCAAAACCATCAATTCTTTGCCACTCAGCTTTCTTTGTAGTCCAGCTCTGACATCCATACATGACTACTGGAAAAACCATAACTTCAACTAGATGGATCTTTGTCGGCAAAGTAATGTCTCTGCTTTTTAATATGCTGTCTAGGTTTGTCATAGCTTTACTTCCAAGGACCAAGTGTCTTTTAGTTGCATGGCTGCAATCACCATCTGCAGTGATTTTCAAGCCCCCCCAAATAAAGCCTGTCACTGTTCCCATTGTTCCCCCATCTATTTGCCATGAAGTGATGGGACTGAATGCCATGATCTTAGTTTTCTGAATGTTGAGTTTTAAGCCAACTTTTTCACTCTCCTCTAGTTAGGTCTCCTAATTTGATCTCAGGGAAGAATATTTGAATTAAGACTATGCTGGAACATTTAGGGGCACAGTCACCCTAAATCCTGACCATCTTATTTATTAAATACCAATTGATAAATTTGAGCAGCCTATTGAACACTTTCCATAGGACAGTCAATGTGATGAGTCCAATGGAAACCTGTGTGCTTGGAACAGGATACGTGATTCACAGCCAGTGCTCCTAGGGGAAGTGGAGATGTGCCCTGATTTGTAGTATTTGTCTGTAGTAAAAGACTTCCACCAGCTACACTTAACTGTACCTGGAGTTGGGAAGAGAAGTGCAGAGCACACTTGGTATGATATTTCCACTGTATAAGTTCCATGTAATTTGTAAATATATGTAAATAAACTCAACTGTAAAATAGAGTACTTAGGAAGCTATGAGTTTGAGATTTGAGTGTTATCTTTGTTTCTGACACAATTTATTTAAATTACAATTCAATCTATGATTCAATTTTCAGTAAATCTGTGTTTAATAGCCAGCTCACAAAATTTCTGAAAATGTCATAGCATTCTCCATGAGCAGTAATGAGCTGGCTCTGGGACACTTCTCACTGATGGTGTGGCTGACCAGGTCTAGCAATATCTCACCACAATCCAAGCCCCCGGGGTGCCCAGAGAATGCAGCCTCTCTGTTTCTGCTAGTACATGATCTGGCTATCCAAATGATTGGCTGATGGTGGTCCAGAGTCACTTCTTGGCTTCTGAGTCTGCTGGAGTTGGAGCCCATCTCTGAGCCTCAGACCTGCCTAACTTCTCCCAGCTCTGAGACTTGTCTTCAGATGGGGCCAGGCACCTTCACTGTAAAAGGCTGGCTAATACAGAGCTTCACTCTGTTCTCCTCTGTGTGCTCTGCTTCTTTCCTCCCTCCTCCCTTCCTCTTCTCCCTACACTACCTCCCTGACTCCCGCCCCTTCCTCTTCCTCCCCACCCCCTCTCCAACTACCCCTACCCTCTCCCCTCCATCTCTCTAAATCCAGGACATCAAGCTAAAGTTAGCCTGCTGTGTGTCCTTATTAAAAATCATTTGTTGGGTGAAAGAGCTTAAAAATTACAAAACCCCAGCTGTACAAGAAATGATAATACATCATGGGGATGTAACAGCTAATAATGGGAACTACTGTTAATAATACTGTATTGTATACTTGAAAGTTTCTAAGAGAGTAAATCTTAAAAGTTTTCATCAAAAGAAAAGCAAATTTTGTGACTACGTGTGGTGATGGATATTAACTAGACTTATTATAGCAATCATTTCCCAATATATACAAGTGTATTTTCTTGTTGTTGCCTAGTCTTGAAGTCAGAGAAGCCAATGGCAACTCACTCCAGTATTCTTGCCTGGAAAATCCCATGGACAGAGGAGCCTGGTAGGCTCCGTCTACGGGGTCCCACAGAGTCGGACATGACTGAAGCAGCTTAGCAGCAGCAGAAACAGCAGCAGTCTTGAAGTCATGTCCGAATCTTTGCAACCCCATGGGCTGCAGTTTGCCAGGCTTCTCTTTCCTTCACTGTCTCCTGGAGTTTGCTTAGATTCATGTTTACTGAGTCAGTGATGCCATCCAACCATCTCATCCTCTGTCCCCGCCCCTTCTCCTTTTGCTCTCAACCTTTCCTCAGCAAATCGGGTCTTTGCCAGTGGGTCGATGTTTTGAATCAGGTGGACAAAGTATTAAAGCTTTGGCATCAGTCCTTCCAATAAATATTCAGAGTTCATTTCTTTTAGAAATTGACTGTTTAGATCTCTTTGAAGTCCAAGGGACTCTCAAGAGTCTTCTCTAACACCACAATTCAAAAGCATCAATTCTTTGGTGCTCAGCCTTCTTTATGGTCCAACTCTCACATTTATACATGACCACTGGAAAAAACCATAGCTTTGCTATATAGACTTTTCTCAGCAAAGTGATGTCTCTGCTTTTTAATACACTGTCTAGATTTGTCATAGCTTTTCTTCCAAGTAACAAGTGTCTTTTAACTTCATGACTGCGGTCAACATCTGCAGTGATTTTGGAGCCCAAGAAAATAAAGTCAGTCACTGTCTCCACTTTTCCCCCTTCTATTTGCCATGAAGTGATGGGACCAGATGCCATGATCTTCATTTTTCTGAATGTTGAGTTTTAAGCCAGCTTTTTCACTCTCCTCTTTCACCTTCATCAAGAGGCTCTTTAGTTTCTCTTCACTTTCTGCCATTAGAGTGGTATCATCTGCATATCCGAGGTTGTTGATATTTCTCATGGCCCTCTTGACTCCAGCTTGTGATTCATCCAGCACAGGATTTCACATGATGTATTCTGCATAGAAATTAAATAAGCAGGGTGACAATAAGCAGCCTTGATGTACTCCTTTCCCAATTTTCAAACAATTCATTGTCCCATGCTTGGTTCTAACTGTTGTTTGGCCTGCATACAGGTTTCTTAGGAGGCAGGTAACGTGGTCTGGCATTCCCATCTCTTTAAGAATTTCTCACAGTTTGTTGTGATCCACACAGTCAAAGGCTTTAGCATAGTGAATGAAGCAGAAGTAGATGTTTTTTTGGAATTCTCTTGCTTTCTCTGTGATCCAGTGGATGTTGACAATTTGATCTCTGGTTCCTCTGCCTCTTTGAAACTGATGGGGTACATTTGGAAGTTCTCGGTTCACATACTTCTGAAGACTAGCTTAAAGGATTTTGAGCATTACCTTACTAGCATGTGAAATAAGCACAATTATAAGGTATTTTGAACATTGTTACTGCCCTTCTTTGGGACTGGAATGAAAACTTACCTTTTCTAGTAAGCCACTGCTGAGGTTTCCAAATTTGTTGACATATTGAGTGCAGTATTTTAACAGCATCATCTTTCAGGATATTAAATAGCTGATCTGGAATCCCATCACCTGCACTAGCTTTGATCATAGTAATGCTTCCTAAGGCCCACTTGACTTCCACATTCCAGGATGTCTGGGTCTAGGTGAGTGACCACGCCACTGTGGTTATTGGGTCATTAAGATCTTTTTTGTATAGCTCTTCTGTGTATCCTTGCCACCTCTTCTTAATCTCTTCTGCTTCTGTTAGGTCCTTACTATTTCTGTCCTTTATTGTGTCCATGCTTGCAGGAAATCTTCTCTTGGTATCTCCCATTTTCTTGAAGAGATCTCTAGTCTTTCCTATTCTATTGTTTTCCTCTATTTCTTTGCATTCTTCACTTAAGAAGGCTTTCTTCCCTTGCTATTCTCTGGAACTCTGATTTCAATTTGGTATACCTTTCGCTTTCTCCCTTGTTTTTCACTTCTCTCTCTTTCTTTCTTTCTTTATTTTTTGCTGCTCTTTTTTTTCATATTCTACTAATATGCTATCTGTTAATAATATCAGAAAAATAGTATTTGTGGAAAGAGTCCGGTGGGAATATTAGGAAATCTCACACCTTAAAAAAAAAGTACAAAAATAGAAAGCAGGACCTCCCACCTCTAAGCTGGTACCTGCAGT
Organism: Antilocapra americana; assembly: GCA_007570785.1. NCBI lineage: Eukaryota > Metazoa > Chordata > Mammalia > Artiodactyla > Antilocapridae > Antilocapra > Antilocapra americana. The sequence continues at coordinate 3,604,720 of ML660247.1, forward strand.
CCTTGGTTCCCTGGACTTACACTCAGGAAGAAAAAGGTGGCTGCAGAAGCACTCTGCTCCTAGAGCAGCCCAACCAGAGATAAAGGGGGCTCATGCTATCTAGAGGAAGCTATCGTCCCACATCTCCCCTTGCCCGGCAGCTGCTTCAGACATCTCACTCTGGCCAGGCTACCTTTGACCTTGATCAAACCCATCCTCTGCCAGAGTGGACAGGGATGCCCATGACCCCCACCCACGAGGGAAAGAACCACTCTCTGCCAAGCTAGCTCCTTGCTTGGTGTTGTACACCAGTGGGGTCCGTCATATGCAGCAGGGAGGGCAAGGCCTGGCAAAGATTAGTCTTACAGGAGACACACCCTCATTTTCAGAGACACAAGTGGTAATGAGAATGAAGATACCATTGACTTATTTTTATTGGACAAAATCTTGAGAAACTGAACAAATGGGGAGGAAAATGAAGGGGAGAGATTGGAAACCCAGAGAATTTTTTTGGATAAACTTGACATGTAATGTGTAAACTAAAGTGTACAGCATGCTACTTTGGTGCATTTATACATTGTAATTTGGTTGTCACAACAATATTTATCACACTACATATTTATAGTACAATATTATTATCTATGGGCTTCCCAGAGGGTTCGGTGGTAAAGAATCTGTCTGCCAGTACAGGAGACTTAAGAGACTCGAGTTCAATCCCTGAGTCGGGAAGATCCTCTGGAGAAAGGCATGGCAACCCAGTCCTACTCTTGCCTGGAGAATCTCGTGGACTGAGGTATCTGGCAGGATATGGTCCACAGGGTTGCAAAGAGTCGGACATGACTTAGCATGCACACAAGCACGTCTACCTTATCTCGCTTAGCATAATCTGCCCAGGGTTCACCCATGTTGTTAAAAAGATGGCAGGATATTGTCCTTTCTTGTGGCTGAACAATATCCTGTTGTATATATACATATACAATATATACATATATATATATACAATATATATATATATTTATATACCACATCTTTTTCATCCATTCATCCATTGATGCGCATATGAGTTGTTTCAAAATCTTGGCTATTAAGTAGTTGCAATTTGACTACTTTTGATTACTTTTTGAAAACATAAAGTAACTTGAAGGTATCTATGAGTTGCCAAGTGCTTTACTTAAGGGATTGCTTAAAAATAAAAGTTAGGAATATTGTGTTATTTTCATATGAAGTGTCTGTAAGAAGCACTATCTGCTTACATGCTCAGAGGGCAGATGAGGGAGTGGGTGAAGAAGATATCTTTTAGCTACTACATTTAGGGCAACTTGGATCCACTGTCTTAACAGGCTTTTGACTCTATGAGGAAAAACCTGCTAGCTAAAAATGTTTCAATATGTTTGTTTAGAGAAGAATGTATTTTCTTTAGTTACTTCCACCACAGTAATTTCATTTCTTGACTGTTTTTCCACAAAGAAGTTTAAAAAGGTCCCTGTTTCCTATTGCCATGTTTTACTTTATTGAAACTCCTTTTATCAGGATCAATTTTGTGTTGGAATTTAGTGTCAGGCCTCTGATATTCCAAGACTCTTCCATCTCCTCTTGCTAGTTGATTTTTCTCAGACAGACCTCCTCCTAAGAGCCAGACACGTGGGCTCAGGTCAGCTTTGCCCTACACGCTTCCCAGCTTCTGGGAAGACTGAGGCTCTCACTGCCCCGGGGAAAGAGTCCTGAGGAAGCCTCTGATGAGGCCAGCCTCATTCCACGTTCACACCTCACCTGGTCACTTGGGGCTAGTGGGGAACTGCAAAGCTCTCCCCATTAATCATGGAGGCTAGGGCAGACTCAGTGAGTGCTAACAGAAGGAAACCCCATCCACGCCTTCTAGAGTTTAGGATGGGACTCCTGTAGAGGGCAGACGGAAAACAACTGCTGCCATTAATGCCCTGGCTGCCACCCACAAATTCCAAATTATTCATTTTATTTTTGGCTGTGCTAGGTCTTCATTGAAGTGACATCTCCAAAGCAGAAGCCCAGCATAGATAGGTGAGCATGCACAGTGACGTTCCCAAGAAATGCAGAGGCACAGCATCATCCCTGTGAGCCAGGAGGGCTGGCCAGTCAGCGCTGGTCCCAGATCCTGCATTCTGTAAGGCTAGATGGGCGCAGCCCGAGCTCTGAGTGCCCGGCATCTCCCCAAGGACAGAGGCTGTGCAGGAAGTGGTGGTGGTGTCAGGAGGACCCTCCTGATGTTTGGTCCACTTGTTCTGACTTTCCCATCAGTACTAGGGGAGCAGACCCAAACGCAGGATGCCAGGGGCCCTCATTAGCTCTGGTCCTAGCTCTTGGTGGGCTGTGTCAGGGGCAATCATGATGGCTTCTCTCCCCTGGGCTCCCAGCATCCTGCAGAGGGCTTTCTGAACACTACCAACCCTCGGGAAATCCTGCCAGGGCATTTGCTTACCTGCGCTGGGTCTTGGTTTCCTCTTCTTCTTGGTTTTCTCTTGTTTAATGGAGTTATCATGAAGCCATCTCATGGGACTCTTGGGAGAATTCACGTAAACCCTTAGAGCACGTTCTTAGTACTGAGTGAGAATGGCATGTAGCAGGTGTGACTGTCACCAGCTGTTGGGAGCTGGTCCTGGCACTAGGCTCACCTGGCTTCCCACTCACAGGCCTGCCACCCTCTGCTCCATCTTGGGTCCGAGTAATCCACGACAGGGCTGGGTCCTCGGGGACTCGAGGTTCCTCCCAGGAGGCCTCCAACCTGCAGCAGGGGCCGTCTCTGCACGCTGGGCTGGATTCTGATGGACTGGGGAGGTTGGTCAGGCTGTCCCAGGAGGGCAGGACTTGTGGAGGCAATTGCAGGCAACTGCTGGCCATCCCTGGAGGGCAGTGCTGTGATGGACTTGGCTGGGTGGCCCAGGCTGAAGTGCTGACCTAACATTTCCACGTGGACTCCTCTGGGCTGTAACAACCAACAGCAGCAATAAAGCAAAGAAGATTAGAAAGGGGTTGGATCCCCCTAAGACACACATTCCAGGCTTCTCAGTAGTGGAAGACTGGCTACTCTGGAAGGTGAAGTGGGGGCTCCTGTGGGCATTTGCAAAGACAGCAATGTTCCAAGAGCCCCATGGCTCCTGTCCTGAGGACACAACTATCCCTGCAGGTCCCAGAGGACCTTAGCCCCCAGGCTCCTGCAGCCTTTTCCCTGATGCCTGTGAGCAAATCTAAGCCACACCCCCTGAACCCCATCCCCACTGCTTGGGAAAGGCATCACACACACAGGCCGCCCTCCATGTCACTTGTCTTCAAGGTGGCTCTAATCATCCTCGTCTTACAGAAAATTGATGATCAGAGGATCTTGATGAACTGGTCCATGGCACCCAGGGTTCAAATGCAGGTCCAGTGAAGCCTGTGGCCTCTTCAGAATTCTGGAGACCTCTCCACCAAGGTTCAATCACCTCAGCTGCCGATGAGAGATGGGGAGATGGGCAGAGAGGCAGAGACTGGCCCCTGACTGGTTCAGCCTGGGCCAGCCCTAGGTCTGCACGGGGTGCCAGGGGCCCACCCTTGGCTCCAGGTCTGCAGGGTTCGTGGGCCATGGTGTGCTCTGAGCCCTCACTGTTCCAAAGGGCAACTCATTTCCTTCCAGGCTGCCCTGCAAGCTCCTTCTTTCCCAGCCAGCTCAGGAGGGCTCAGACACAGGGCACTAGAGACAGGTCACAGTTTCTGCCCTCAGGCAGGATGCCCAGCACGGGCTAGAGCCGGAGGAGCTGGGCCTTCTCCCCTCCTGCCTCTGCTGCTGCTGCCTTTTCTCTCTCTAGTCAACAGATAAAGGTACGAGGAGGCGCAGAGGAGTGAGGAAGATGAGGCCGAAGGAGGGATGAATAGAGGAGGGAGTGGGAGCAGAGGGAAGGGGGAGGGAGGGAGTTGGGAGAGGCTGGCCTGGACACTCAGCCCTGAGTCTCACGCTCCTGTCTGTGAAATGGGCTGACAGGCCTCTCCGTTGGGATGCCCTGGGGACCAGGGACAAGCGTCTCGCCCCCCCCTCCACCCCAGTGCTTAGAGCAGGTAAAAGCAGGCTCTCCCGCAGGCAGGGGCGTGCTTTGCTCTGGCCTCAGGGGCCTCTAGCTTTGAAGCGGGCATTTCTCAGGACTCCAGGAAGGGGCAGCCCGAGGCACAGGGCGGCCTGCTGGCGGCGCCCCTCCTGGTTTCCTGCCTTGGGAGGCTCCTGCTCCTCAGCTGAGGATGGGCTGTGAGGAGCTTGGGGAGCCCTACCTGCCTGCAGTTCAGCCCCATGCCAGCCTCATGGGGCGCCGCCCGTGGGCTCCTTCGCTGCAGGCAGGCGCCAGGCCAAGGGCTCCAGAGCAGGACCGCACAGACCTCCCTAGACTCTCTCATCTTCCCTAGTCCTCTCTATCTGCATATCTCACATCCCCTCCTGTCCGCGGGTCCCCTCTCCAGCGCTCCATCCTGCCTCACCCCCTGAGCCTCTGTCTCCCTTTCCTTCTCTGACTCCTCTGCACCTCTGGGTCCCCCTTCCCAACTCACACTGCTCCCCACGCCCCCCAGGCCTGTCTCGCAGGGACAGCTGTGAAGAATTAGGAGCTGGACCGTGAGTACCAGTCCCCAGTGGCCCAGGATGATTTATGTCTCTGTGGGCGATCAGGCAGCTTTTCTTAATTATTTCACCCAATAGCACATGTCCTGGGGCCCTTGGGGGCTTTCTCTCCTTTCAAAGTCTTGACTCTCACCTGAGATGGATAGTTGTTTTTATTTTTAGAACAGCTCCAGGGCCCCCCAGAGCTAGTTATTGCGCAGCGGCCTCCTCCGGGAGAGCATCTGCAGATGGGAGCCTGGGAACCAGCCCCTCCAGCCCACCTCCCAGCCCCAGCCCATTCTGGGGGTGCCTGTCCTCCCAGAGACCCCTTGCCCCACACTTCACCAGGTCCCCAGACCAATGGCCGGTCAGGAGGCTCAGGGCCAACCCTCCCGAAATGAGCCAGGCTGGCCCATGATGTCCGTTCTCTGCCCAGCCTTCCTACGTGTTTGCATCTAAGCCACCCGCACTGTGCGCTGCCCTCATGCCGACCTGAGCTGCCATTGGCACCACGGGCAGCCCCCGTTCCGGGGTGGGAGGGTGGCACCTGCTTCATGCCGGCTGCAGCTAGAAAAATTCACAGAGATTTGAGCAGGGGCCAGGCGCCAGGCTCCCTGTCTTACTGTTCACCTTGCTGGCCGAACCCAGGGGAGGCAAGGCAAGAGCTAAGAGGTTGGAAGAAGGCTCGAGGAGCCATAGGAACTGCAGACCCGTTTTCTCTCCCCTGGCTGGCCTGGCAGCCGTAACACACCCTCTCTCCTGGCTGACGCACAGTCAGGCCACAACAGTCTTCTCGCCCGGGTGCTGCTGCGGCTGTAGCGGCAGACACGCGATCCCGTCTCCTCTCGCCGCTGACCCCACGGACACAGCCCTTACGCGGCAGTAATGCGCTTCCTAGGTGGAGCTCACACGTGCGGGCCGCACAGGGCCGCCTGTGAACAAGCAAGTACCCCGTGACGTGCATGCGCAGTGCTATAGTCACCGTTTACAGAACGCCGGTGAGAGAGCTGAACACGCTTTCTTGGCTCCTTTGCTCTGTCCCCACACCGTGTTAAACCCTCCACGTGGACGACCTCGGTTTTCATCTCAATGACCAGGAGAGGAAGTATTTGTATGTCCAAACATAGGTAGAGGACTGAGGCTTTGAGACGTCAGATTCCTCTCCTAGAGCCCCAGAGCCGCTGAGGACAGCAGTGTAGGGGAACCCACCCCCTGGCAGGGCTTGTTTCCTGATCCGCACATGGGAAGGCCCCACTGTCTTCTGCCTCCACTGGGGGATGTTTTCTCCCGAGGTGGGTGTGCGCTCTCGGGACCCCCGGCCTGCTGGAGCACCACCAGTTCTGCTGGAGGTTAAAGGAAGGGGAGCTCACATTTCAGTTCTTTCTGGCTTGGAAAAGGCCATTAGAAAAAAATAATCCCCCTCAGCCCCCAGCAGCTTGTGTTCACAGCTCACCCGCACTGGCAGGCCTGAGAACCACCGGAGAGGTCCTGGGGAGAACCGGGCAGAGGGGTTTCAGAATCCATCCTCTCTCAGTTTAAGCCCTTTGAACTGCAAGGTCCAGAGGATCTGGGGATCTGAGGCTGGGCGAGCACAGGGCCACAGAGACTGGCAATGTATCCTACACAGAGTGAGGGGCTGATCCATGCTGGTAGAAGTGCAGAATAGCAGGGCCAGGGGCTGTATGAAAAAGAGCGAGTTTCTCTCAACCAACAGCCCCTTGATTGGAGCTCATAGGTGAGTGGAAGGGCTTCATGCTAGGGAACAGCCTCAGGAAAGTTCCATTCTTTATACTGGCTAAGAAGAGGATGAGGAAAAGGAGGCCTGGCCAGGGGTGCTAAATTAGCCAGAACTTGTCAGATTCAGATACCAGAAACACAAGCCAAACTATCTCAAGCAAAAAATGAAATACATCGATGAGTGTAATCAAAAAGTTCAAGGCACAGCTTCAGGCATAGGTGGATCCAGGTGCTCTCATAGGGCCTCAAAGAACTGTCACTCACTCACTTAGTTTTCTTTGGCTCAGTTTCACTCTCAGACAGGTTTTTTCCAAGGAATAGCCTTTCAGCAGCTCTGGGGCTCTGCATTAGAGACTGCAAACAAGTTTTTAGGCTACTTGGATTTGGCCTGAATTCGTCCGCGTGTACATCCCTGAGCCAGTGTGATGTCCAGCCGACGCACTGTGGCGACCGCTTTGGCCTTGGTCACATCCTTCCCCTAGAGTGGAAGCAGCCACGCCAGGCCACAGAGCCACGTGATAGAATACAGTGGTGGTGGGGCTGGCATCTGGAGGATCAGTGAGGAGCTGTTATCAGATGAGGGAACAAGAACAGGGCGAAGTCCGCTTTCACCAAGACCCTTCAGCCTGCTGTGCCTCCATTTTCTTATCAGCTAGATGGAAGGGGCGCCAAGTCAAAGCCCCCATAGCGCAGTGGTCTCAGCATTGGCTGAGTACCTGCCCTGGGCCCAGCTGAGTTGTGAGAAGTTGGGCAATGGAAGGATTTCAAAGAAGAGTTCGGGACCCTCTACCCTCACTTCAAGTTCCATGCATGAGACAGAAGACCCTGAAATAAAGACCAAATCCCTGATCTGGGCTGCAGGGCGCCTCGCCTGTGCCCTAGCCTCTCCCAGCACCTCCATTATTCCCTCCTTGTCCCAGGGCCTTCAGCCAAGCTGGCTTCTCTTCCCGGAACCCCTTCCATGCTTGGGCATCTGTCGAGTCCTGCTCGTCCTCAGACCTCAGCCCAAAGCACTCTTTGGGGAGTCTGCTATCACACTCCAGGCAGCCGCGGGCCTGCCTCGGGCTCTGGGGTGCCTGTGCCACTCCAGGCCTGGGGCAGCAGCCTCGTGACTGCAAGCTGAGTGAGACAGAAACTGTGCCCACTCTGTGCTCCGTCCATCTGCCAGAGAAAGACGAATCTCCTCTTTCCAGGGAGGCCCCTGCAGGGGTGCGCAGGCGAGAAAGCGCCATCGTCCTCCTTGGCCATCCTGTGTGTCCACAGCGTGTCGTCCATTCGAGCCCAACCTTGGGCTGAGACCAACTTCCTGGGGAAGGAGGACCCACAAGAGTCTACTGAGGCCCAGAAGGGGAAAGCCCCACCTGGTTGCACAACCTCTGCTCTCAGAAGCAAAGCGCCAGACTCTGCCCCAGGATGCCTCAGAGTAGAGAGTTTACCCGGGGCAGATGGAAAGAGGGTGGGAGGGCATCCCAGGGGCTTCAAGAACATCCCCGGACTGTAGGATGGCTCACCCGCCTCCCCAGGTGTCAGGGAGAGACACCCCATGGATTGAGGGGTGCCAGGCCAGCGGTTGTGTGCCCTACCTCCTGCCTGCCTTCGGAATGTGATCATTGTGAGGAGGCCCCTCTGGTGGCCAGAGAGAAGGGCGGACTGGTGGAGGAGGCCGGGGCAGAGGCGAGGTGGTGCCTGCTGCCCTCTCCAGAGACAGAGCAGCCCTGGGGGCATCCGCAGCCCTCCTGGGCTCCCAGGAAGGCTGTGGAGGTAACTGCGAGGTCAGCAGCATGGACATGGGCCTCATTCTTCCAAGGGGTGGATGCAGGCCCTGGGCCAGAGAGGTGACAGGGGTGTCACGTGCAGAGAGGACGGGCTGGGGAGGCTGGTGCGCCGCCCAGCTCATCCACGCCAAGCTGGGCTGGTGCAGAAACTCCCACCAGAATGAGACCTCTTGGGGAGGAAGAGAGGGAGGAGAGACTCCAGAACCCATGGCATGGGTCAGCACTCACAGGTCAAGGAAGGCCTGGCGCCAGGGCCACCTTTCTGTCCCGCGGCCAGCACCACACTGGCGTGATGGCTGTCGCTCTGTTGTAAGCCTTGGTGAGGCTTGTGAGTGATGCCTTCCACGCCACTCTTCTTTGTCAAGCTTGTTCTCTAGAGTGCTGCCCTTTCCATGTGGATGTTACAATTGGCTTTTCTGTGTCTGCAGAAACCTTGCTGAGATTTTTATGGGAATGGCACCGAAACTGTTACCAGCTTGGCTAGAGTTGACGTTTTTGCTCTGCTGAGTCTTCCAATCCATGAGCACAGATATTTCTTCCTTTATGTGGATCTTCTCTGATTTCTTTGATGAGCATTTTGTAATTTTCATCATACAGATCTTTGTCTTATTACCTTTAAGTGCATAAAAAGACATACACAGAGCTTTTCAACACGATTGCAGCTCTCCTTCTTTGTGCTTTTTCTTGCTCTCTTGCTGAAGTCAGCACCCCATGCCAGTAAGGACGTCTCATCGAGGCCCCAGTCAGCTCTAATCTTGGCCAAGATGTCACCCTGCCCAGACATACATACCCCTCGGGCCAGGTCATTTCTGATTGGGTCCACCAGGAAGTTCTTATGGGTACAGGTTTCTGCACTCAGGGCTCTGGTTCTGCACCCAGATAGAACCACCCATCACAGTTCTGACCCTGATCGTTTCTCAGCTTTGTGTAATTCTTCTGGGTCTTCCCTAAGCCTCAACTCCGAGGGCTCTGCTGGTGGCTCCTGCCCTTCCCGGAGCCCTCGTCTCTGCCACAAACCCTTGTACTCGCCGTGTGTCTGTCTGCGCCCCTCACCCCCAGCTCTCTCTCTTACACACCCACCCCCACACACACCCCTTCCACTCTTTTTCCTGGGTCTGTTCACTCCCTGCCAGCCTGCGCCTCATCCCTAGTGACTTGCGTGGGGTGACCACTGAGGTCTTCCTCACACCTGGCCAGGGACAAAGCACCTTGTTCCCACCCCCCATGTTGCAAACAAGCCCTGGGGTGAATGGACACAGACTCCAACTGCTGCTCCCTTTCAGGCTATGGGATGAAGGTCGGGGAACGGTGGGGACCGTCCCACACACAGCAGTCTGAACCTGGGCCTCGGTTCATTCTCACAAGCTATGTGAATGAGGCTGCACTGTGGGGTGACAGGTTCACCGAGGTTCCCTCGACCAGTGGACTTGGCCGAAGCTCTGAACCTTGTGGATGGCACCACCTCCTGTGTCCAGTAGCTGGTAGCCCAGGAGAAGCCCTGCAGCCTGGCTGCCCTGGCTGTGAGGCTCGGGACACTTGTGTTTCTCAATCTCCGTTTCCTCCTCACAAAGCAGGGTGCTAATCCCTACCTCCCACAGAGTGAGTGCCTGCCATGGAGACACGAGCCAGGGCCAAGCGCCAGCCAGGGATGTGGTGGTGGCAGCTGTGACTACGATCTGTGTTCACATTTTGTAGGGAGGCCACCCAGCCCTGCTGCTCCCTGTTTCTCTGGGTTTGCTCATCCATGTGGCTCCCTGAAGCATGCTCTGCGGTCCCTTCCTCTGATGAGAACCGCACTGGGTCTGAATGCCTTGCAGATCCACAAATGCTCTCATCCCCCAGGCCTTGGGCTGCAGGAAAAGTGACAGTGGGTGACAACAAGGGGAGTTGGGGCTCTTGCCTTTTTCTCCTGCTTTGGAACCCACAGGCCCATCCACAGTTCCAGTCCTTCAGAGACGCACAGCCAGGCTTGACCGCGCCCGGAAGGGAGGCCTCACCCTCCTCCGCCCAGGCAGAGGATCAGATGGTCACCAGCAAGATTCTGGAGCTGCTGTCATGCATATGGGAGCCACTGGCCACAGGAGGCTACTGAGCCCTTAAAATGTGGCTGATAGTGATTAAGATGTGCTGAAAGTATAAATCCACACTGGATTTCAAGACTTAGTGAAAAAAAGAGTATAAGATATCTCGTGTATTTCTTTGTTCAGTCGCACAGTCTGGTCCAACTCTTTATCACCCCATGGACTGCAGCACACCAGATGTCCCTGTCCTTCACCAACTTCCGGAGCTTGCTCAAACTCACGTTCATGGAGTCGGTGATGCCATCCAACCATCTCATCCTCTGTCATCCCCTTCTCCAGCCGTCAATCTTCCCCAGCATCGGGTCTTTTCCAAGGAGTCAGCTCTTCACATCAGGTGGCCAAAGTATTGGAGCTTCAGCTGCAGCATCAGTTCTTCGAGTGAATAGTCAGGATTGATTTCCTTAGGACTGACTGGTTGGATATCTTTGCAGTCCAAGGGATTCTCAAGAGTCTTCTTCAACTCCTCAGTTCAAAAGTGTCAATTCTTCAGTGCTCAGCCTTCTTCATACTCCAACTCTCACACCCATACATGACTCCTGGAAAAATCATAGCCTTGACTAGACAGACCTTTGTTGGCAAAGAAATCTCTCTGCTTTTTAATACGCTCTCTAGGTTTGTAAAGCTTCCGTCACAAGGAGCAAGCATCTCTTAACTTCATGGCTGCAGTCACCGTTGCAGGGATTTTGGAGTCCCAGAAAATAAAGTCTCTCACTGTTTCCACTGTTTCCCCATCTACTTGCCATGAAGTGATGGGACTGGATGCCATAATCTTCGTGTTCTGAAAGTTGAGTTTTAAGCCAGCTTTTTCACTCTCCTCTTTTGCCTTCATCAAGAGGCTCTTTAGTTCTTCTTCACTTTCTGCCATAAGGGTGGTGTCATCTGCCTATCTGAGGTTATTGATATTTCTTCTGGCAATCTTGATTCCAACTTGTGCTTCATCCAGCCCAGAATTCTACATGATGTACTCTGCATAGAAGTTAAATAAGCAAGGGCAACAATATACAGAACTGATGTACTCTTTTCCCAATTTGGAACCAGTCTGTTGTTCCATGTCTGGTTCTAAGTGTTCCTTCTTGACCTGCATACAGGTTTCTCAGAAGGCAGGTAAGGTGTTCTGGTATTCCCAGCTCTTAAAGGATTTTCCACAGTTTGTTGTGATCCACATAGTCAAAGGCTTTAGCATAGTCAATGAAGCAGAAGTAGATGTTTTTCTGGAATTTTCTTGCTTTTTCTGTGATCCAACAAATATTGGCAGTTTGTTCCTCTGCCTTTTCTAAATCCAGCTTGAACACTTGGAAGTTCTCAGTTCAGGTACCATTGAAACCTAGGTGGAGAATATTGAGCATTACTTTGCTAGCACATGAAATGAATGTAATTGTGAGGTAGTTTGAACATTCTTTGCCATTGCCTTTCTTTGGGACTGGAATGAAAACTGACATTTTCCAGTCCTTTGGCCACTGCTGAGTGTTCCAAATTTGCTGACATATTGTGTGAACTTTAACAACATCATCTTTGAAGTTTTGAAGTAGCTCAGCTGCAAATCCATCACCTTCACTAACTTTGCTCATAGTGATGCTTCCTAAGACCTACTTGACTTCACACTCCAGGAAGTCTGGCTCTAGATGAATGATCACACCACCATGATTATCTGGGTCATGAAGATCTTTTTTGTACAGCTCTTCTGTGTATTATTGCCACCATTTCTTAATATCTTCTGCTTCTGTTAGGTCCATACCATTTCTGTCCTTTATTGAGCCCATCTTTGCATGAAATGTTCCCTTGGTATCTCTAATTTTCTTGAAGAGATCTCTAGTCTTTCCCATTCTATTGTTTCCCTCTATTTCTTTGCATTGTTCACTGAGGAAGGCTTTCTTATGTCTCCTTGCTATTCTTTGGAATTCTGCTTTCAAATGGGTATATCTTTCATTTTCTTTTTTGCTTTTCACTTCTCTTCTTTTTGCAGCTATTTGTAAGGCCTCCTAGACAGCCATTTTACTTTTATGCATTTCTTTTTCTTGGGGGTGGTCTTGATCCTTGTCTTCTGTACAATGTCATGAATCTCTGTCCATAGTTTATCAGGCACTCTGTTTATCAGATCTAATCCCTTGAATCTATTTCTCACTTCCACTGTATAATCGTAAGGGATTTGATTTAGGTCATAACTGAATGGTCTAGTGGTTTTCCCTACTTTCTTTAATTTAAGTCTGAATTTGGCAATAAGGAGTTCATGATCCAAGCCACAGTCAGCTCCCAGTCTTGTTTTTGCTGACTGTATAGAGCTTCTCCATCTTTGGCTGCAAAGAATATAAGCAATCTGATTTTGGTGTTGACCATCTGGTGATGTCCATGTGTAGAGTCTTCTCTTGTGTTGTTGGAAGAGGATGTTTGCTATGACCAGTGCATTCTCTTGGCAGAACTCTATTAGCCTTGGCCCTGCTTCATTCTGTACTCAAGGCCAAATTTGCCTGTTACTCCAGGTGTTTCTTGACTTCCTACTTTTGCATTCTAGTCCCCTACAATGAAAAGGACATCTTTTTTGGGTGTTAGTTCTAGAAGGTCTTGTAGGTCTTCACAGAACCATTTGACTTCAGGTTCTTCAGCATTACTGTTCAGAGCATAGACTTGGATTACCATGATATTGAATAGTTTGTCTTGGAAACGAATAGAGATCATTCTGTCGTTTTTGAGATTGCATCCAAGTACTGCATTTTGGACTCTCTTGTTGACTATAGTGGCTACTCCATTTCTTCTAGGGGATTCCTGCCCACAGTAGTAGATATAATGGTCATCTGAGTTAAATTCACCCATTCCAGTCCATCTTAGTTTGCTGATTCCTTCACAAATCCATGGGCAGAAGGTAAACTCCTACCAATGCCTCAAGACCCATACTAAGGGCCTTCTCTGTGAAAAATAGCTCCCCTCTAGCTGTTGATATCACAGAGGCCCCCAGAGAAGGGGTACCTCTCTGAGTGTTAGTGTGACATGGCGTTATCACCACCTTAGATGAGAAACTGTTGTATTATTGAGGGAGCAGGTGCTAGTCTGGACTGGTATAGAGTCCTGGCATGATTTTATCAAGGAGTGCTCACACACATCTGCTTAAAATCATTGAAGTTTATCATCTTGACTGACTCATTGGGCAGCACACACAGAAAAGTGGGAGGATGAGGTAAGCAAGGGAGGGTTGGGAGTGTGGCCTCATGACTTTCACAGTCATCTCTGTTTTCACCCCCAAATGCCCTATTTGCTTCCAACGAGTTTTGTTGTTAGTTATTAAAATGTGTAGATATTTATTTACCTGTGTCAAGGTTAATTCTTTTCCTATACTGCATTAGTTTCTCACAATTGTTAATGTAGATTTTAGTTATAATATGCTTTATTAATGTTTACATTTATGATTTCCCTTCACTTTACAGTTTGCTGTTACATAGAAATTTATCTGCATTACCCTCCCAAAATATAAAAGAGTATATTTTATTTCTGTACTTGTTTTTTGTCTTTTATTTTAAAAATACTTTATTTTTTCCCCAAATCTGAATTAATTTGATCACTGCTGGTGGGGGCTGGGGAAGGGTGGCAATAGGAAGTGAGATAAAGGCCTAACCAAAAGGAACAAAAACTATTTGCAGCCCAGTTTTCCAGAACTCTTTGTGATTCCTTTAACCAAATGGATGTTTTGTGACAGTTAAGTTATTTTGTACAGTAAAATATTCTTTCATTATTTTCGTTTTGGCCACTTAATGTGGCATCATGAAAGGAAGATCAATTTCTTAATGAAAAAAAGCTGAGATGGGAGAGGGAGTGGAGCCCATCAGGAGCACTTCCAGGCTTACATAAGTAACATTCCTGCTGCATAAACATCTTGGCAAATCCAAAGACAAAATCCCCATCCCACACTGCTGGCCTGAACAAAACTGTATAATATTAAAAAAAAAATTCTGTTGATGGTAACATTTTTCTGTCCAGAAACAAGTCATTAGTTGGACAAAGGGATCAAAATGCATCTGCTTAGTTCCCCAAAGTTCTAGTGGAAAATATTATCTAGAGAAAAAAGTTAGCAAGGGATAAGAGTGGAGGATTGTAATTTTTTAAGAGTGAAATTGAGAGAAATAGCACTGTGATGAAGTTCCTCTCATCACAGAATTGCAAACCCAAACCAAATTAAGCCATCCTCATTTGGAAAATGCCAACCAGAGAGTTAAAAAATCATTTTAATGAATTATTAATTCTACTGGATATTTTAACCAAAATTGAAAGCTTTACACTTTAGTCTAACTCTTTGCCGGGAGCTGTCAGGATGCCCCCTTGCTCGGATGACAAGGTCACGAGACTAAGAAAGTAATTGCAAAGCTGACTTTCTTTATTGGGGCATCCTGGGCAAGCCCCACCCTGGTATTTTTCTTGGAAGTTCTGTCCATGCTCGGAACATTGGCTCATCTCAGTAGGTCAGTCACAGTTGGAAAGAATTCGTCCTGAAATAATCCCCCCAGACCTTATCCACCAGAGGATCCGGGAAGGTGGATCACCTTCCCTGGGGGCTATGGAGGAATGAAAGGGACATTTAAATGGATTACTACTCCTTACTGGGGAGTTTACCAAGAGTTCTCTGGAGGTCATGACAAGGCCACCACCAAAAAGGCTCGTACTTGGGTCACCTTTCCACCTCCCACTCCCCTGACCACTCCACAGAGGAGGCTCGCTTCCTTGAAGAAATCAGGCTCGATTGAGACTTAGGAATGCTCATAATTGTGGCCAGCATAGTTGGAGATATTGATTACTTTAGGATAATGTAGACATAGGAATTCATTTTAGTAGTTATAAGGTTAATAGGGTTTTATTGCTAAAGCAGTGCTGCTTGACTGTCTCTTAGTTCTCTTTCCTCTCTCTAAACTGTCTCTTTGTCCTCTTTCCTCTTTTCTCTTAAGAACTGGAGTAGGTTACTAGAATAAACAGTCTCAAGCTTAAGCCCTTCCCTCTAGCTTCTACATAGTTGTACCTGATAAGAGAAATGTAACCTTTCTACTTAGGTTGATGTACTTATCATGATTGATAAGTATACTGAAGACATTCAAATGGTAAACATACTATTGTTAAATCTAATTACATTAAAATCTGACTTCTGCAAAGGGAATGTTTCATGATAGTTTGGGGAATAAACTCAATGATAAGGTTGCTATGGGAGGTAGAAAACAAAAAATTGTATAGAACGATAGGTGATGTAATGGGGATGTCTTTTGGCTATAAAAACTGTAAACCAACAACAATAAACTGAGAGACTGCTCCATCACCACACATCGACTCAGCTCAGTTCTTCCGCCGATGCCACCCATCCCTCAAGACCCCCGGACCCCGCCGAGGCTAGACCCCGGCAACTCTTGAATTGACATGAAGTTGAAATATGCAATTGATGATTTAGGGATCCTAGCTCTTCTGTGATAGGTACACACTCATATATTCATATAAATTTTTGTTCCCAAGCAAAGAAAGGTCTTAAAGAACACTATCTGTCTCACAATATATTATCAACAACATTCTAACTCCAAGAACTTTTAATGCAAGTAGTGAGGGAGAACTGTTTTTCTCTTACTAAGTGTTCAAAGCATAAATCAAAATCATATGTCAATAAAACTAGTATCCATGGTTTCCGAGCTACAAAGAATATCTGTATTTCTTTCTTCAACTCCTACAGGTCATAACTCATCATAAGTGGCCCCCTTTCTTCAAAATTCTGAATAAACCAATTATCACAGAAGTAGTATAGAAAAGAACTACAATTCCCCCCAACAGTACCCTAAAAGAGCTTCAAGCCCATATGGCTTATGAGGGGAATTTGAGCAAACCTTTAAAAACCAGATAATTTTCGTGCTATAGCAGAGAAAGAAAAATCTTCCAACTATTTATTTAGCCAAAAAATTGCCAATTTGAAAATCTGACAAAGGTTTTCTAAAAATTTAGAACAACAGATCAATTTCACTTATTAATATTGACATGAAAGTATTAAAGAAATATCTAGGCAAATAGAATCCAACAATGTATTACAGATAATACATTATGAGCAAAAGTTGTTGATTCCAGGAATGCCAGTGTAGTTCAATATGGGAAATCCAGAAATATGATTCATCATGTCAATAAAACTAAGGATAAAAATCATGATAGTCTCCTTATGGTGCAGAAAAGACATTTGAGAAATGCAGCATTCATTCACACCAAAAATACTTTATTTTTTTACTTAATTTATTTATTTTAATTGGAGGATAATTACTTTACAATATTATGAATGTTTTGGTCATATATCAACATGAATCGGCCACAGGTATGTGTGTGTGTCCCTCCCATCCTGAAACCCCTCCCACCTTGCTTCCCACACCATACCTCCAGGTTGTCCCAGAGCACCAGCTTTGGGTGCCCTGCTTCATGAATCGAACTTGCCCTGGTCATCTATTTTACATATGGTAATGTATAAGTTTCAATGGTATTCTTTCAAATCATCCCACCCTCGCCTTCTCCCAATGAGTCCCAAAGTCTGTTCTTTGTATCTGTGTCTTCTTTGCTGCTCTGCATATAGGATCATCAGTACCATCTTTCTAAATTCCATATGTGTGTGTGTGGGGGGATTAATATATAGCATCTGTCTTTCTCTTTCTGACTTCACTCTGTATAATAGGCTCCAGGTTTATCCACCTCATTAGAACTGACTCAAATGTATTCCTTTTTATAGCTGGTTAATATTCCACTGTGTATATGTACCACAACTTCCTTACCCATTCATCTGCCAAAGGACATCTAGGTTGTTTCCATGTCCTAGTTATTGCTAATTGTGCTGCAATGAACATGGGGTACATGTCTCTTTCAATTCTGGTTTCCTTGAGGTATATCCCCAGCAATGGGATTGCTGAGTCATATGGCAGTGCTATTCCCAGTTTTTTGAGGAATCTCCAAACTATTTTCCATAGCGGCTGTACCAGTTTGCATTCCCACAAGCAGTGTAAGAGGGCTCCCTTTTCCCCACACCCTCTCCAGCATTTATTATTTGTAGACTTTTGGATGGTGGCCATTCTGACCAGCATGAAATGACACCTCATTGGGGTTCTGATTTGCATTTCCCTAATAATGAGTGATGTTCAGCATCTTTTCATGAGGTTACTAGCCATCTGTATGTCTTCTTTGGAGAAATGTCTGTTTAGGTCTTTTGCCCACTTTTTGACTGTTGTTTGTTTTTTTTCATGTTGAGCTGCATGAGCTGTTTCTTTATTTTGGAAATTAATTCTTTGTCAGTTTCATTTGCTATTACTTTCTCCCATTCTGAGAACTGCCTTTTCACCTTGCTTATACTTTCCTTTGTTGTGCAAAAGATTTTAAGTTTAATTAGGTCCCATTTGTTTATTTATTTTTATTTCCATTGCCCTAGGAGGTTCTGTGATTTATGTCAGAGAGTGTTCTGTCTGTTTTCCTCAAAGAGGAAAACATTTAGGTCTTTAACTACATTACATTTAGGTCTTTAATACATTTTGAGTTTATTTTTGTATATGGAGTTAGGAAGTGTTCTAGTTTCATTCTTTTACACATAGTTGACCAGTTTTCCAGGCACCATTTGTTGAAGAGACTCTTTTCTCCATTGCATATTTTTGTCCCCTTTGTCAAAGATGAGGTGTCCATAGGTAGATGGATTTATCTCTGGACTTTCTATTTTGTTCCATGGATCTATATTTCTGTCTTTGTGCAAGTACCAGATGACTTCACAGGTGAATTCTACCAAAAGATTAGAGAAGAGCTAGCATCTATCCTACTCAAATTGTTCCAGAAAATTTCAGAGGAAGGAAAACTCCCAAACTCATTCTATGAGGCAACCATCACCCTGATATCAAAACCAGACAAAGATGCCACAAAAGAAGAAAACTACAGGCCAATATCACTGATGAACATAGATGCAAAATCCTCAACAAAATTCCAACAAACAGAATCCAGCAGCATATTAAAAAGATCATACATCATGATCAAGTGGGCTTTATTCCAGGGATGCAAAGATTCTTCAATATTCACAAATCAATCAAAGTAATGCACCATATTAACAAATTGAAAGATAAAAACCATATGATTATTTCAATAGATACAGAGAAAGCCTTTGATAAAATTCAACACCCATTTATGATAAAAACTCTCCAGAAAGTAAGCATAGAAGGAACATATCTCAACACAATAAAAGCCATATATGACAAACCCACAGCAAACATTATCCTCAGTGACAGAAAACTGAAAGCATTTCCTCTAAAATCAGGAACAAGAAAAGGGTGCCCACTCTTACCACTAGTATTCAACACAGCAATCAAAGAAGAAAAAGAAATAAAAGGAATCCATATTGGAAAAGAAGAAGTAAAACTCACTGTTTGCAGATGATATGATCCTCTACATAGAAAACCTTAAAAATGCCACCAGAAAATGACTAGAGCTAATCAATGAATATAGTAAAGTCACAGGATATAAAATGAATACACAGAAATCCCTTGCATTCCTATACACTAACAATGAAAAATTAGAAAGAAAAATTGAGGAAACAGTGCCATTCACTATTGCAATGAAAAGGATAAAATGCTTAGGAATAAATTTACTTAAAGAAACAATCTAAAACATTGATGAAAGAAATTAAAGATGACACGAATAGAAGGAGAAATATACCATGTTCCTGGATTGGAAGAATCAATATAGTGATTTGAGTATACTACCCAAAGCTATCTATAGATTTAATTCAATCCCTATCAAACCACCAACAGTATTTTTCACAGAACTAGAACAAATAATTTCACAATTTATACAGAAACGCAGAAGACCCCAAATAGCCAAAGCAATCAGAGAAGAACTGGAGGAATCAACTGTCCTGACTTCAGACTATACTACAAAGCTACAGTCATCAAGACAGTATGGTACAGACACAAAAATATATTTGACTGAAATCAGAACCAAGACAAAGATGCCCGTGATTACTGGTACTGTGTAAAGTTGTATTAAAACTATTAGGCAAAGCAACAAAACAAGGAAATAATTAGAAACAGAAGAATTTTAAAAGAAACTCAAGAAAGATATATCTTTGTGGATGATTTGATACTATTTTGGTATAACCCAAAGCAATCAATGGAAAAACTCACACAAGCAATAAAAGAATTTGGTAAAGTAGCAGGTTGTTAAATCAATAAGCAAGAATAGTGGCCTACAATATCTATGAAAAAAAGTCATCTGGAAGAAACAATATGATAGAGAGAAAAAGAGGACAGTGGGTACAAACTGAGAAACGTCCCAACCTATTCTAGGAAAATACAAAACTTATGAAAAAAGTAAAAGTATACTCTAAGAAATGAAGAGATATCCTAAGTTCATAGATAGGAAGACTGAACATCAAAAAAATGCCAATATACCCTAAAATAATTTATGAATCTAATATGGGCCCATTTTTTTCTGGTGCTAGACATGTTGATTCTAAAGCTCAACTGAAGAACAAGCAAGTATCCAAGATAACCTCTAAAAAGCAATTGGAGAAACTAGCTTTATCACATATATAAAGGCATATTACCAAGTCTTCACTTAAAAAAGCAGTACAGAGTTAGTATTAGATAGGCAGACTAATAGAATAGAATCTGAAATCCAAAAATTGAATTAATTCCTTGTACAAATTTAGTATAAATTTATTATAAGGAAGGAATTTTTAAAAATAGACTTTTTAAATAAATGGTGTTAGGGCAAATGCATAGCCATAGGGAAAAAGAGAAAACTGAATCTGTCTCTAACCCTCTGTACTAAGATACATTGCAAATATCTCGGAATAGATGAAATATTTAATAACATGCAATATATCATATAAAATATAGGAAAAATAGATGAATTCCTGAAATTTTAGGGAGAAGAAAAAACTTTCCTAAACTATGACTCAAAACCCAAAAGCAATAAGGAAAAGTCTAACAAACCTGACAGCATATATATAAGAGAAAAAAATTGCGTAGCAAAAACAAAAAAACAAAAACACCATTAATAAGGAAGAAGGACAAATGACAACTATGGGGAAAAAAATTCTAAAAAGAGAGAAGGAAAATGCTAATAACCTCATGGAAAATGGACAAGAGTTATGAACAGGTAGGTCAGAAAAGAACTACAAATGGCCTTCACACATATATACGATGCTTAATTTTCTTCATAATAAGAGAAATATAAATGAAAATTATACTGAATATAATTTCTTACCTATTAGGGGGCAAAATTTCAAAAGTTGATGACAAATTCATTGCCAGAGGAGTAAAAAAAAAAAAAAAACTGCCACAACCCTATGGAAAGACAGTTGGAAATATTAGCAAAATTATATAAGTATTTGATCAGAAACTTTTACTCTATAAATCTATTCTAAAGATATATTGTTAAAATATGAAAAATATATGCACAAAGCTAATCATAGCACAAAACAAGAAACAACTCAATATCCATCAATGGGGTTGTATAAAATGAATGTATAAACTATGGTGCTTCCATTCAGTAGGGTACTATGCAGGTAAGAGCAATGAGAAATATATCTGCTAGAGATGATCTCCAGAATTCATTATTATATAAAGAAAAATTATTAAAGAATACATTTGAAAAACTAGAATATGTATGTATATATATGGTTACCTATTAGAGAAGGAGGAAACGTGATTGGAAGGAATAAAGATGGAAACTATATTTCTCTGAATGTAACTTGTCTCTGAAATATGACTTTACAGCATTATAAATGTTTTACATGAACATAAAATGAAATAAATGGAATATTTACAAAATAATTTATAAAAATAGAAAAGTAAATTGGAAGAAATAATTTTATGTACCAAGCTGATGACTTATTCATACAAAGAGGCATAACTGAAAATTTTTATAAAACACAATAATTATAGTGAAAATTTCTTTGTGATATACCCCCAAGAACAAAGTAGCTACAAGGAAATATTAACTGTTAATAATCACACACACACACACACTATATATATAAGTAATTTACTAATGTTGTTAGGAATCAAGATTTAATCTAAAATCTTTGTGATTCTAAATTGAAATTTGAAAATATCAGTATAAACTCATAATGTGTTTTCGTAAATAATCATATGTGAAATGAATCGCCAGCCCAGGTTTGATGCATGATACAGGGTGCTCAGGGCTGGTGCACCAGGATGACCCAGAGGGATGGAATTGGGAGGGAGGTAGGAGGGGGGTTCTGGAAGGGGAACACATGTATACCCATGGCGGATTCTTGTCAATGTATGGCAAAACCAACATGATAATGTAAAGGAAAAAATAAATAAATTAATTTTTTAAAAGATGTGGGTGGGAAGGGGAATTTTCTAGCTCTGGTTCACTAGCAGAGTCCTAAAAACAATAACTAACCAAGGAGCAATGAACACCACTAATGATTAGATTATGGTCTCTAAATTCCATTTTCCACCAAAAGAAGCAGTTCCTCAAAAAAAAAAAAAAAAAGATTGAATCCTGGTTGGATGGTTCTAGGTGACTGAATCCTGGTTCTAAGAGGAACCTAGAACCTGTCAAGTGTGAGAACAGGATGAAATCGTGGACTACTAAGGTTGAGTCACAAGGACTCAGGAGCCAACTTGAGAAGGCTCTAACTGAGCAAAGCTAATACAAATTAGGCATCAAGAAGAACACTGATTACAACTGACTGAAGCATACCAAACGTTTAATCCATGAGTCATAATGATAAGCAAACAATTACAAACCCCAAATTTATTTACCTTTGTAGGCTAACAGAATGCCAACTTGCTATTCTGAAACTGTTAAATAAAGGGAAAGAATCAAACATTTATCCTGCATGTCCTATATAAAATGTATCTTGGATTAATCAAATCACTAATGAAAGGAAGTTTCTCTCTGTAGATGTATTCAAGCCAATAAAAGAAGGAATGATAGGAGATTGCCATTTTGCAACCTCTGCTAAACATTGCGTGCATGCTCAGTGGCTTCAGTCGTGTCCAACTTTTTGTGATCTGAGGGACTGTAGCCCACCAGGCTCCTCTGTCCCTGGAATTCTCTAGGCAGAATACTGGAGTGGGTGGCCATGCCCATCTTTCCCAGCCAGGGACTGAATCCGTTTCCTGCACTGCAGACGGATTCTTTACCACTGAGTCACTAGGGAAGCCCCTGCGCCACCATGGCATCATTAATGACCGATAAAAACAATAGGTAAAGAACTGATAGAGAATTCAATAATGGATGAATCAGACTAACAATAGCTGAAACCACCTATTAAGTTCAATAGCATAGAGAGAACCAGATATTATGTGTCTCCTGATAAAAGTACATAACCCCACCTGTGACATATTCTTGCCCAAAAAAGCCAGTCTGTTTATAATCAAGTCATTAGATCTACCTGTTTACAAGAAAGACTGCCAATGGAAGAGCATGTTAGATGACACCATAGGGATGCAATCAGTGAAATTTAAAATGTGACAAGCAGAATGAATAACTTAGATCTTTAACAGAAAAATTAGAGGAGAGGGGAAGTTTATAGATTAAAAGAGGCTTAGGAGACTCATAGGCCAATATAATGTGTGCAGTTTATTTGGATCCTGATTCAAACCAAGTAAGCATAAAATGGAATCATGAGATGGTGGAGGAAATAACACTGATAATATTAAGACTTCATTGTTAATATTTTTAACTCTGATAATAGTAAGCTGGCTATTTGGCTTTTTTATAAAAGCTTTCTTTCAGTTTTATGTGTGCAGAAGTATTTACAGATAAAAAACACCTTATGTCTAGGATTTCCTTCAAAAGAATCCATTTGGGGAAAGGAAGGACAGATGAAACAAGATTGGTAATGAGCTAATGATTGTTGATGCTCAATGATAAATGTTCATTATACTTGGTATGTGTATTTGGGTATGTTCAAAGCTTTCCTAACACCATAAAGTTGTTCTTGATATTTCAGCAATTCCCAGGCATCTGATGGGAAGCCGCAGAGTCCCCAACTATGGATAGCACTGGTTATGGCCTCAGAGAGCCCTTAGCCATTGGATCACTTGCCCTCCATCCTCAATGCCAGACTCTCATAGTTAGCACATCCAGAAATAGGAGATCTATGTGGCTCATATACAAGTGGATATGATACATCTAGAGCACTAGCTAAGATGTGACATGGAATTTGATAATACAATAGGAAGTAATCATAATAAAATTTCTTTTGAATAATGAAAGAAAACGCATTCAGTTCAGTTCAGTCACTCAGTCATGTCCAACTCTTTGCAACCCCATGGACTGCAGCACCCCAGGCTTCCCAGAGCTTGCTCAAACTCATGTCCATCAAGTTGGTGATGCCATCCAACCATCTCATCCTCTGTTGTCCCCTTCTCCTCCTACTTTCATTCATTCTCAGCATTAGGGTCTTTTCCAATGAGTCAGTTCGTCAAATCAGGTGGTCAAAGTGTTGGAGTTTTAGCTTCAGCATCAGTCCTTCCAACAAATATTCAGGACTGATTTACTTTAGGATGGACTTGTTGGATCTCCTTGCAGTCTAAGGGACTCTCAAGAGTCTTCTCCAACACCACAGTTCAAAAGCATCAATTCTTTGGCATTCAGCTTTCTTTATGGTCCAACTCTCACATCCATACATGACTATTGGAAAAACCATGGCTTTGACTAGACAGACTTTTGTCAGCAAAGTAATGCCTCTGCTTTTTATTTTTTTTTTAATTTTTTAAGTTTATTAGGTTAAATGTTAATTTTCTAAATACAGTTTAAATGTATGTGTACTGCTTTCTTTTTTTTTTAAGATCTCATTTTTTTTTTTTTTTTTTTTATTTTTTTTTTTAGTATTTTTTTTTTTATTGTTTTTGCCATACATTGTCATGATATCACCATGGGTTTACATATGCTTTCCCTCCAGAACCCCCCTCCCTCCCCCCCCCCCAGGAAACCAGAATTGAAAGAGCCACGTGTACCCCAATGTTCATCGCTGCATTGTTTACAGTAGCCAAGACATGGAAGCAACCTAGATGCCCATCAACTGATGAATGGATAAGAAAGCTGTGGTACATATACACAATGGAATATTACTCAGCATTAAAAAAAAA
The DNA here is from genome assembly GCA_007570785.1 of Antilocapra americana. NCBI lineage: Eukaryota > Metazoa > Chordata > Mammalia > Artiodactyla > Antilocapridae > Antilocapra > Antilocapra americana. The sequence continues at coordinate 3,628,982 of ML660247.1, forward strand.
ATTCATTTGAAGCAACTCTACTCAGATGGACGAAACTGGAGCCCATTATCCAGAGTGAAGTAAGCCAGAAGCAAAAACAACAATACAGTATATTAACGCATATATATGGAATTTAGAAAGACGGTAACGAGAACTCAACATGCGAGACAGCAAAAGGAACGCGGATGTATAGAATAGACTCGTGGACTTTGTGGATGAGGGTAAGGGTGGGATGATATGGGAGAAGGGCATTGAAGCCTCTGCTTTTTAATATGCTGTCTAGGTTTGTCATAGCTTTTCTTCCAAAGAACAAGCATCTTTTGATTTCATGGCTGCAGCCACCATCTGCAATGACTTTGGAGCCCAAGAAAATAAAGTCTCTCACTGTTTCCACATCTATTTGCCATGAAGTGATGGGACTGGATGCCATGATCTTAGTGTTTTGAATGTTGAGCTTTAAGCCAACTTTTTCACTCTCCTCTTTCACTTTCTTCAAGAGGTTCTTCAGTTCCTCTTTGCTTTATGCCATAAGGGTGGTGTAATTTGCTTATCTAAGGTTACTGTTATTTCTCCCAGCCATCTTGATTCCAGCTTGTGCTTCATCCAGCCCAGCATTTCACATGATGAACTCTGCATATAAATTAAATAAGCAAGGTGACAATATACAGCCTTGACATACTCCTTTCCCCATTTGGAACCAGTCTGTTGTTCCATATCCATTTCTAACTGTATCTCAGGAGGCAGGTAAGGTGTTCTGATATTCCCATCTCTTTTAAAATTTTCCACAGTTTGTTGTGATCCATACAGTCAAAGGCTTTGGCATAGTCAATAAAGCCAAAATGGATGTTTTTCTGGAACTCACTTTCTTTTTCATCCAACAGATGTTGGCAATTTAATTTCTGGTTCCTCTGCCTTTTCTAAATCCAGCTTGAACATCTGGATGTTCATGGTTCACATACTGTTGAAGCCTGGCTTGGAGAATTTTTAGAATTACTTTGATAGCATGTGAGATGAATGCAGTTGTGTGATAGTTTGTGCATTCTTTGGCATTGCCTTTCTTTGGGATTGGAATGAAACCTGATCTTTTCCAGTCCTGTGGCCACTGCTCAGTTTTCCAAATTTGCTGACATATTTAGTGCACCACTTTTACAGCATCATCTTTTAGGACTTGAAATAGCTCAACTGCAATTCCATCACCTCCACTAACTTTGTTCATAGTGATGTTTCCTAAGGCCCTCTTGACTTCGCACTCCACGATGTCTACCTCTAGATGAGTGATCAGACGATCGTGGTTATCTGGGTCATTACTATTCTTTTTGTATAGTTCTTCTATGTATTCTTGCCCCCTTTACTTAATATCTTCTGCTTCCGTTAGGACCATATATATGGGTAGCCCATATATATGTATAATATATATGTATCTTAGAAAATTTACAAAATTTTGCCTAACTAAAAAGTTATAACATTTTGATTCCATTTGTTTGACTTAGTATGACTAGAATGCTAGATTTCTAATCAAAAAATAGATATGCAACAAGTAACAAAGGTTTACTGTACAGCACAGGGAACCATAGTCAATATCTTGTAATAACCTATGACAGAAAATCATTTCAAAAATAATATATGTGTTTTTGTATAACTGAACCACTTTACTGTGCACCTGAAACACTGTAAGTCAACTATACTTCAATAAAACATATATATTTTTTAAAAAAGAAAATTTGAGAATAGCCAGAGAAATAACACATTACAGGGGAAAAACAAATTGAATGACTGCAGATTTCTCATCAGAATCCATGAAAACTAGAAAAAAGTCACTTAATATTTTTCAAATGCTGAAAGTAAAGAACTGAATACAATACAAACATTCTCCAGGATTTAAGGAGAAATCAAAACATTCTCAGATGAAAGGAAATCAAGAATTGTCACTAGCAGATCTACTCTAAAATAATAGCTAAAAGAAAGTTCATTTAGAGACAAAATGACGAAGGAAGGTATCTTGGAACACTTGGAAAGAGAAATGAACAAGCATAAACAAAAGAGAGTTTCCTTTTCCAACTGAGTTTTCTAAATTGTGTTTGATGGTGGAAGCAAAAATAATGACACTGTCTGATGTGATTTTAAACATATGTAGAGGAAATTTTCACATAATGAAATTATAAATGGGAAAGGGTAAAGGAATATAAAGGGAAGCCAGGTTTGTATATTTCAATAAACTGGTGAAATGACAATACCAGTAGATTGTGCTTAGTTATCATATGTAACATAATACATAAAAACAATCATTTAAAAGAGATAGACTCAAAAACTATCAAATTGGAATTGTAAAAAAAAAAAAATGCTTGAATAACCCACAAAAAGGCAGGAAAGGAAAACAGAGAAAACAAATAGGAAACAACAAAATGGTAGACTTAAGCCCTAACATAGCAATAATTCCACTACATGAAAATGTTCTAAATACATGAATTATAAGAGAAATTGGTAGTCTATGAAAAACATGATCCAACCAAATGGTGTAGAAAAACTCACTTCAAATATGACAACATAGGCAAGCTGAAAGAAAAGATAGAAAAAAATATATCATGCAAAAGTCAAACAAAGGAAAGCAGGAATGGTTATATAAATATAAGCTAAAATAGGATCAGAGCAAAAAATCATTGCCAGAAATGGAGAGAGACATTATATAAAAATATAAAATGTTAAAGAGTCAATCCACCAAGAAAACACAGTAATTCTAAATGTGTATGCACCAAACAACAGAGACACAGCATATGTGAATCAATAAATGATAAAATTTAAAGAAAAAATACACTAATTGACAGTTACAGCTGGAAACGTCAATATCCTTCTCTGAACAACTGGTAGAAAAACTAGGCAGAAAGTCGGCAAAGATAGAGAACTCAACACCACCATCAAACAACAGGATCTAAATGATATTCATAGAACACTTCACCAACCAGCAGAACTTGTATTCTTTTCAAGAATCCATAAAACATATACCAAAATATACCATACCCTGGGCCATGTGCTGCTGCTTAGTCACTCAGTCATGTCCTACTCTTTGCGACTCCATAGACTGTAGTACACCAGGCTCCTCTGTCCGTGGGGATTCTCCAGGCAAGAATACTGGAGTGGGTTGCCATGCCCTCCTCCAGGGGATCTTCCCAATTCATGGATCGAACCCAGGTATCCCACATTGCAGGCAGATTCTTTACCATCTGAGCCATCAGGGAAGCCCCCCGGGCCATAAAAAAAAGTAAAAAACAGTAAATTTTTAAAAATTGATTTCATACATTAAATTCTCTGACCATACTGGAGTCCAGCTGCAAATAAAGAGCATAAAAATACCTGGAAATTCTTCAAAAATTAAATAATAAACTTTAAATACTCCATAGCCATATTAAAGCCTCAAAGAAAAATTTGAAAATATATTAAAATGAATGAAAATGAAGAAACTACATTAAAAAATCTGGGGAACACAGCTAACATAGTGCTGAGAAGAAAATTTACAACACTAAATGCATACATTAGAAAAAGTCTCAAATCATTAATCTAAGCTCCTACCTCAGAAAAAAAAGAGCAAACCAAATTTAAAGCCAACAATAGGAAGGAAATAATGTAGCTAAGAACAGACATAAATGAAACTGAAAATGAAAAATAAAAATTGAGAAAAATCAACAAAACAAAGACCAGTTATCTTAAAAGATCAACAATAGTGACAAATCTCTAAGAAGATTGAGAAAAAAATAGAGAGCAAATTACCAGTATCAGGAATTAAACAGAAATATCACTACAGACCCTTACAGACACTAAAAGGATAAAAAAGGAAAAACTCAGTATGAAGAAATGTTTACAACTTAGATGAAATTAACCACCAATTTAAAGTATCACAACTTACCCAATTTGAAATAGATAATTTTACTGACAAATTAGATCTCATCAAAATTAAAAACTTTTGCTCTACATCAGACTCTGTTAAGAGGATAAAAAGACAAGTTACAGAGTGGGAGAAATATTTGCAAACCACATATATGGTAAAAGCTAGTATATGGGTTATATTTTTTTTTAATTCTCAAAACTAAACAGTAAAAAAACAACAATGCTCAGAAATTGGACAAAAGACATGAATAGACATTTTATCAGAGAGGATATATGGCTTGCAAATAAGCATATGAAAAGACACATAGAACAATTAGCCCTTAGGGAAATGCATATTAAAACCACAACAAACTACCACTACATACCTATTGAATGGCTGAAATAAAAATTAGTGACAACATCAAATGCTGGAAAGGATGCAGAAAAACTGGGTCACTAATAAATTGCCAGTAGGAATATAAAATGGTATAGTCATATTGGAAAGTAGTTTGGCAGTTTCTTTTAAACGTAAACATGCAACTAGCATTGCACTCCTAGACATTTATCCCAGAAAAATCAAGATCTTCACACACACAAAAAAAATCTGTGCATGAACGTTTAAAGCAGCTTTATTCACAATAATCCTAAATTAGAAGCAACCCAGATGTCCTTCAGTGGGTGAACACTGGAGCAAATTGTAGTACTTCCATGCCCTGGGATACTACTGAGCAATAGTGAGAACAGTTAAGGGTATATGTGTAACACTTAGATGAGTCTCCAAAGAAATACACTGAGTGAAAAGAGCCAATCCCCAAAGTCTACATACTGCAAGAGCCCATTTATATATCATTCTTTGAAAGACAAAATTATAAAGATGGAGAACATATTCATGTCTGCCAGGGATTGAGAAGAAAGTAGGAAGTTGGAGGGGGTGTGGGAAGCTGGAAGGAAGTGAGTGAGGCCATAAAAGAACAATGTGGTGATGGAAATGTTCTGCATACTGACTGTAACAGCGTCAACATTCTGGTTGTGATGTTGTTCTATAGTTTTGGAAGAGGTTACCACTTGGGGGAAACTGAGTAAAAGGTACACAGGATTTCTTTGTATTATTTCCTGCAGTTGCATGTAGGCCTACAATGTTCTCAAAATAAAAAGTTTAATTAAAAAAGTAAATGCGGATGCCAGACAGATAATAACAGACAAGACACTTGCAACTATGGGGAGTCGGGCTGACAGGGACAGGCTAAAGCAGGAGTTTGTGTCAGTAACTCAAATACTATGAACAATGTTGCTTAGTACTGTATTTTCTGAAAGGATTTACCCTTAGTAAATTTCTGCACAAAACAACCTTCAGTCTCCTTTCAACCAGCATAATAGTTTAGTTCTTAGAAAATACTGAGTATATTAAAACCACACAAAATTTATTTTGTGTTTATCTGTAAAATGGAGTTAGATTCTAGGCTCAAATAACAGTTCACCCAAATAATAAGACAACCAATATTGTCTCCAAGAGGCAGTACATTTTTTTATATTAATACCCAGTAACTCTCAAAATGTCTAGGGACTACCAATGGTCCCCACTAGGTCAAACTGTTCTCATAATAACACTAAGATACTATTTCCCCTTTCATCTATTTTCTCCAAAGGCTAAATGATGTGACTGATCATGAAAACACAATGTAGAAGTGGATCTGTGAATCCAATTGCCTTCTGTTAACATTTAAAAAGACTGTGGAATTAATTTTACATTAGTAAAAATGTAAAACCGTGTCACTTTTCTCATTAATTTTTGTTGTTACTATTGTCGCTATCTTGGAAAATAGAGAGTAAAGAGATTCTGAAATTAAAAAGTTTGAAAATGGCTGTTCCAGGGCAAGGAGCCCATCTTTTCACCTCAGTATTCCCAGAATCTAGTAAAGTGCTTCGTCGTCATCACCGTTCAGTCCATTAGTCATGTGAGACTCTTTGCGACCCTATGGACTGCAGCTCGCCAGGTTTCCCTGTCCTTCACCATCTCCCAGGGCCTACTCAAACTCACGTCGAGTCAGTGATGCCGTGCAATCACCTCGTCCTCCATTATCCCCTTCTCCTGCCGCCTTCAATGGTTCCCACCATCAGGGGAAACAACAAAATGGTAGACTTATGCCCTAACGTATCAACAATTCCATTACATGGAAATGCTCTAAATACACGAATTACAAGAGCAATGGGTAGAGTCGACTCTTCACACCAGGTGGCCAAAGTATTGGAGCGTCAGCTTCAGCATCAGTCCTTCCAAAGGATATTCAGGATTGATTTCCTATGCCTAGATCATGGTAGGTGCTAAATGAACGTTTTATTTGACTGAACAAACAGACCAGCAGCCCGCCGGGGATGCCCCCGGGGCCCCAGTTTCACGTGGCGCCTCACCTCAGCCTGCGCCTAGCCGCAGACTTAGAACTGGTACGGGCCAGGGGAATCCGACTGAGACTGGCTATGGGACAGTGACACCTTGACTGACCGAAACTCCAAGCGCTCCTTCAATACCCAGGACTTAGTGGGTAGATGGCGGGCTTTATGAGCGGCCACCTTCCTCGTGTCCTGGGCATCCTGCTCGATCATGGGTGGCACCTTTCACGGAGCTCCCACCAGGAAGCCGCCCGAAGCTGCAGCTGGCGGAGATGGGACCTGCTCCTCCCCTCCCGCCTCCTGGCTTCCCAGCATCC
>ML660247.1:3643642-3716766 GCA_007570785.1 Antilocapra americana
CTCTTTCAATTCTGGTTTCCTTGGTGTATATGCCCAGCAGTGGGATTGCTGGGTCATATGGCAGGTCTATTTGCAGCTTTTTAAGGAACCTCCACACTGTTTTCCATAGTGGCTGTACTAGTTTGCATTCCCACCAGCAGTGTAAGAGAGTTTCCTTTTCTCCACATCCTCTCCAGCATTTATTACTTGTAGATTTTTGGATTGCAGCCATTCTGAGCAGTGTAAAGTGATATCTCATTGTGGTTTTGATTTGCATTTCTCTGATAATGAGTGATGTTAACCCACAGCACATCTCCTGGCTGATAGGGATGAACCTAATTGCCCAAAGAAATGAGTGTCCTTTCTAAGGTTTCTCGGGCAATATGGCGGAAGACTTTTCCAGGGCCTGCAGGTATCAGGACATCTCCAGGTCAGCTCATTATTGATGGTCTCCCTTGAGCTTTTCTATCACTGGGGGTGGTCTCCCATATAAGATCTCAAATATGCCTGAGGACATTGGGGTACATTGACAGAGGAAGATGAGAGTCCACAGAATGATAAGGCAGCTTGTTCTAGCATTGTCTGGGTGTTGACCAGGAGATATCCTTATTGTACTACTATTTGGAGAAAAAAACTTAACAAGAAAGTTAAAGATATATGGCCCAAAGAATAATAGATGTAGGAAAGCTGCTGAGGGGCTAGCCAGGAGAACCAGGTCCAGACATTGGTTCATGACATTAGGGTTTCTCTAGGTATGAGAAGATTCAAGAATTTGGACTCATAAAAATCTTTAAATGAGAATATCTGACTATCTGAAGGCCTGTTTTTTGTTTTATTTTTGTTTGTTTTTTGGTTTTCCCCAGAGCACAGAGTGCCTTATTTTTCGTTTCCACCCTGAACTCCTTTCAAAGGGGTGTTGAAGGTCAGCGTCTTGTAGTGGTCATGATTTAATCTTTGAGGAGGCAGCTGGCAAGGGGCAACTTTCAGTCAGCAGGGCCCCTTCATAGCCACATATCTGACCATGTTTTGGGGGCATTCCATGGTCATTATGTCCCATGGTGCTGGGAAAGCCCATTCCCAAGTCTAACAAAGATTCCATTGACAGGCCACTCAATATGCTGTCACAGACCAGGCCTTATAAGTAGCAAAAGTCTCTGGACCATTCCTGTCTTACTAGCCTCTTGGTCCAGGAAAATATTTCCTCTGCTTCTTCCCATATCTAGTGTTACATTATTACAGTTATTGATCTCATATAGAATTTTATATCACACATTTAGTACTGTAAGAAATAATCTTCTGAAATATGTTACATAGAAAATAATATAGCTAGCAGTTATTAGTAAGGTCACCAGCAAGAATTTAAGTCAAGAACTTTCATTGGGTATAACCCAATATACCCCAGGTCATCTGACTCAGTTAAATGATTATATATATAGCCAAGCGTTCATCTCCCAGTTGTACATCATGGAGCATCTGACCTTTATCCAAAGATTGGTTACTGAGATAAGCTTTAGAAACAATCTTAGAGTATCCTTTTTAATAACTTAATTAAAGCTTTTAGCAATATAACATAACAAGGAACTATCTCAGAAGTGAGTCTTAGTAAGCACAGACCTTAATTAATAAAACTAGAACTTAATATTCAGTGAATCATATATATATATTTTTTTTTTTTTGAGAATTTATTGTGAGGGCATTAACACTGTAGCCAGGGGAGGCTTTAACCCATCAAATAAAAATGAAGTCTGTCAGGGACCTGGGAAAAGCCAAGCAACCATCTTGGATTTCCCATAGCCCTGGCTCTTTGATTTTCAGCTGTTGTTTATCCATTTTTAATTTCCTAATTTAGGAGCAGACTATTGCCATGTTTTAAGGACATCAGGATAGCTAAAGTCTAACCATGAGGGGTTATTTTTATAGAACCAGAATGAGCTTTGTCTATATGTACCATAATCTTAAATAATGTTTATATCTTTTTTATTAAAAACATACATCCTACTTCCTTATTAGATTAGCAAACAAACAAAAATACAGTATACTAACGCATATATATGGAATTTAGAAAGATGGTAACGAGAATCCTGTATACGAGACAGCAAAAGAAACGCAGATGTATAGAACAATCTCTTGGACTCTGTAGAAGAGGGCAAGGGTGGGATGATATGGGAGAATGGCATTGAAAAATTTTAATTATCATATGTGAAATCAATCGCCGGCCCAGGTTTGATGCTCAGGGCTGGTCCACCAGGATGACCCAGAGAGAGGGAATCAGGAGGGAGGAGGGAGGGGATTCTGGAAGGGGAACATATGTATACCCATGGCAGATTCATGTCAATGTATGGCAAAACCAACACAATAAAGTAAAGAAAAATTTTTTAAAAATGTTTATTTCTCAAAACAGATAATTGAACCTAATTGAGTTTCATTAAAGGGACCTTTAGCTTTCAAGCTTTATGCAAGTAATTTTCTCAGTCTTGATTACATATGAATGTAATTTTATAATTTACTACTTTCTGAGAATTTTAATACATGAAAATTTTATCTCTTTGTAAAAATAAATAAATAAATAAATGTAAATCACTTAAAAACAAAGAAATTAATAATCTGCTATCAAAGCTGCATTCTAAGAAAAACTTTGTTCTCTAAACAGAGAGAAGACCAAATTCCAGTCTGGTACCAGCTTACTGTTAACAAAATTTGTTTATCTGCTTAATCTTAGAAAATCTTTTCCATATTTTCATACCAGCAGTATCCTTCTAAAGGCATGAGAGTAAAACTGTAGAAGTCATGTTTAAAATCTGATTCTATTGCATTGACAAAACGGGTCATAACACTTTAATATGATAACTAGAATTATAATTGACCACATTTTATCAGGGCATATCAGATCTATATGAATTTTGCATAATTTTAGAATATCTGTATTAGTAACATCAACCATAGAATATAACCTGAAAAGATTTATCACCCCTTCAACAGTACTTCTTATGCAATTTAACATGTCCAACGAACCCAGGTAGCTTAATAGCTCTTTGGGATGCCTCAGGGGCCCTCTGAAGCATCCCAAAGTTAGCTAGAAGTCAAGTTATTTAGGAAGTTTTGTCAATAAATGTCAAAAGGGTTTATAACACTCAGTCAGGTAGGATCATATAAGTCACTGTGAAATAATAGTTACTTAGCCAAAGGTAACAAAAGATTTCAAAGGTAAATATAAAGCAGATCAATTGAGGAAAAGAAACTTAAATCTATTATTAAAAGCAGTTAAACATCTGAAGACAGTGTGTCCTCTTAACAGAGAGAAAGGCTAAATTTAAATTTTGTACCAGCTTACTTTAAACTCATTAGGTAAACTTAATTACATTTATTGTAAACTTAGTCCCACGCACAAAACTTTTTTTCAGGGTCCACTTTTCACAAACTTTTTAATCACTTACTATAATAGCCACCTGTAAGTCAAACCTACTTTTTTTCCCTTTATAAAATGCAGTTTTATTTTTATATCTTCTTTATTAAAAACATACATCCTACTTCCTTATTAGATTAGCAAACAAACATTAATACTTGATATTCAATATTGAGTAGTTCCCAGTTTCATGAATCTGAAATTTATTTAGGTTAATTTTTCTTGCATTTAGAATTGTTTGATTCGTAAGCACTTACTTTTCTTTAGGCCAATTAAATTGGAAGTTATTTACAACTTCAACAATATTGTCAGAAAAAAAGAAGACATATACTGAGACATACATAAATCCAGACAGACAGACTGACAGAGTTTTCTGTTTGAGATTTTAAATATCGCTTTGGCCCCCTTTTTTTTCTTTGCTTGAATTTCTAATTTGCCCAAGGCTGAGGTCAGGCAAAGTTGGCTGTGTATTTCAAGAACGTGGAAAGGGTTAACTTCAAGCTTTTTCCTAGGCAGGCCTTTTAACAAGGTAGTTGTTTTTCATTGTCTATGCAAAAAGAATTGATTTTACAGTTTCCAAAAAGAAAAATTTCTCTCTATTCAATCAGCAGTCATGTACTCACAATCATTCAGAGGCTCTCACAATGCCTCCCTTCTCCCAAATCCCCAGGTTTCCTTAACTGTTGCTCCCTTCCTGGGAGCCCAAGGAGATGATCAGTCTCCTCTTCTACCCATTGGTGTACGACCTGACTGGGGACTGGCCCTGGGGCCTTATCTGATCCTGTGGCCATTCCTGGTGAGTTAGTCCATCCCTCTAATGAGTCCAGTCAAGGTTGGCCGTCCAGAGAGTCGGAACACTGGTCCTAAAGAGAACCTGGAACACCATCAAGTGGTGTGACTTCTTGGTCGTCTCAGGGTTCCTTCGCTCCAGCCCGGCTGAGCCACCAGTCCAGCAGCTCAAGGGGCCAGCACAGTTGGAATCTCAATGGGGCCTCCAGCAATGTTGCAGAAACCAGTAATCGAGAAACCAAGCAGTACACTTGGAGAGTTGGCGAACTCAGGTTTATTACACCAATGGGCCCAGAGGAGTTAACTCTCTAACCTCTGAGCCCCAAACAAAGAGGCTCCAGAGTTTTTATAGACAGAGTATAGTGGGCAACACTAGCTGTTAATAGGCTGGTTTAAACTAAGGGGGTTTGCACATGCACGGGAACAGCAGTCAAGATGGGGAGGGGGATGCCTGACCTTTACACGGACAGACATGATTAAGCAAGTTTGCAGGGGCTGGGCAATTGCAAAGAGCAGGACAAGGGTGAGTGAGATAAACTCCATCTCCTCAGAGTGCAAGTCCCGACTTTCTGAGACCACGTGACCTATGTGACGTGACTTTATAAGACCTACATGAGCTATGTGACCTACCTTTCTGTGACCTACACGATCCAGACTTTGCAAGGAGCAAGCTGAGTTACAAAGACAGAAGGAGCAGGAGGTTATGTAAAATTTTAACTTCTCCTCTTCAGTGCCAGGCCTGCGACAGGCACCGGTTGGGGCGGGGCTTTAGTGACTGCTCAGTTCAGTAGGGGAAGCAAGGCCTGTCCATCAAGACCTGTGACCCGTGTGAGAAAGCGGAGGAAAGGGGGGTGCTGTGGAGGCACTCACGCAGGAGCTCTCAACCGTTTCGCTCCTGAACCACCAGATGGCTTCTCCTGCCTCAGCTGACCTGGGTGCCTTCTGATCTCACCAACCCCACAAACTACGATCTGGGCCACCGGCTCAGAGGAAAGGAAGGGGAAAGAGAGATGATCTCTAATTTGTGCAGGTCTGGTGCTCAGAGCTGGGAGTCCTCAGCCTCCCAAGGGGGAGGCGTGTCCGCCTTGGAAAGATGATCAGAATAATAATGGGCACAGATCCTTATAATGCCTATTATCCTTACAATAGCAGCCGCCATAGTAATAGCTGCCTCTGTCCCCAAGTCCTCACCAAGACCCAGGCCCTGGGGCCAGGCATGTTCCTGCATTATGTCATTTACTCACCCCAACAATGGGGGAGATACTTTAGCCTAAGGTTTCAGGTGAGGAACTCAGTGTCAGGAGCTGAGGCGTTAGGCATCTTGTCAAACCCTAAGAGGTACTCCAGAAGGTACCTCAGCAAAGAAGAGAGAGCGAAGGTGAGAAAATGGAATTAGAGGCCAACCGCCTGTCTGAGGCTCACCTGGCTCTGTCAGTTATTAGGCACAGCGCCACCACCTACAGCTTCCCAGCTTGTGTACCCCCAGGAGGTACCATTCACTTAGACTACAATGTGAATGTTGCGATGTGGGACCCCAGTTAGCTCACTCCGTGACCACCTAAACTTTCTATCGGGGTTTTATAAGGTCTGAGCAGGTATCTGCACAAAGGCTTTGTAGGCAGAACAGAGAAGGGCTACTCGGGTACCCGAGGCTCATAGCACTCCACACCTGCCTTTTCACAGGATGCCCCCTTGATGGAGAAACATCCATGCATCACCAAGTTTAGCCAAGACTTGGCTGGAAAAAGTAAACTAACAACCTCCTGTGTAATGCTCTGGCCCAGGGATGAGCTGGAACTGGGGCCAAGAAATTGTGTCTTTGACACGCCAGCTCTTCATTGGTGAACACTCTCACCAGGACTTCGTTCCAGCAGGAAAGCCACCAACAGATGGTTCTGCTTTGCAGAATAATGGAAACTTAGGCCCTTTTAAAGTGTGTGCCAGCACCAGCCATTCTTGGGAGGAAAGGATACCCAAGGAGAAGGAGTTAAGAGCCAAGGGTGTAATTCATGGTGAGCTGCAAGCTTCCTCCCAGCAGGAGCTCAGAAGGGGATATTAAACTGGTCTGATTTCAGTACAAAATCCTCACAAGATTCAGGAGCATAGGGCTTAGAGGGAGACTTCCAAATAGATGAAAATGAAATGGCAGCTAGCCTGTTTGTCCTTGGAAATCAAAAGTTCTTATGGAAAGAAAGCCTCAGATACGAATGTTTGGGCCTGGGGAGCAGCATGTCAGAAACCTCGAGGACTAAGCGCCCTCCTGCAGCGTGCCGTCCCAGAATTCATGCCCAGTCCACTCCAAGCCTTTCTCCCAATCACCTCCTGCTACTCCAGACTCGCCTGTCTGTTTGCAAGAGGCCTCAGGCGGCACTCGCCATGGTTTGGAAAAGCTCTGTGGGTGCTAGGCCTGCTCCCCCATCCCGAGAGACTGCCAAGCAGACTTGGGGGATGCGAGCCCCTAACTATTAGGCACTGGAGGTGGGGACATCTGTGTGGACCACTTTTGGAATGTCCCACAGCCCCTAGTCCTGCTGTTCTGAGAACAACTCCATTAGAAGGCGTGGGTGACACAGCTTGCTAAGGCTGAGCTGGGACCTCTCTATGTAGCTGGTTGGTCTAGGGTCTAAGACCCCCAAGCTGCACCTGTGAATCTGTGGATGGGATTTGGAGATACCTGACAATCTCTGTTGCTCACCTGAACTGAAACTGTCCGCAAGGAAGTTCAAGGCAAGCTGCTTATTCTATGGGTCAGGCCACAGATTACCTCAAAAGCCACATAGAGAGGGAAGCAGTGAGAGAAGGGAGTTAGAAAGAAGGTTCCTTCCTGAGTTCACTGAGCTTTCCCATTTCTGAATCCAGGTCTTCCTGATCCTAGGCATTCCTTTGGGTTCCCTGTGTTCTTGTAATAAATATATCTTAATGCACATCTTTCTATCTTTTGCCTGTTTAAGTGGATTTCTGCTAATGACCGCTGAAAACTAACTTGCCCCCACTGCCACTCCCAGTGGTGCAGTGGTGGAAACTGCAATTTAAGACATAATTTCCCAACCTTAGGATTAAAATACAGGGCTCAGACATGGAAACTTGCATGACTGCCTAATGACAGTCTGACATGCATGAAATTAATCCTTACAATATCCTCTGAGGCAGTTATTATTTCCAGTTTGTAAGTAAAAGCACTGGGGCTCAGAGATGTAAGCAACTTGCCTGTGGTCACACCACTCCTGCTGATTCACTGTTTTTATTCCTCGCCTCATGCAATCTATCCCTCCGTGCTGGAGATCCCTGGTCAGAAGGGCTCACAGAATTAACACTAGCCAGAGCATGTTCATTGGAAGGACTGATGTTTAAGCTGACACTCCAATACTTTGGCCACCTCATGCAAAGAGCTGACTCATTGGAAAAGACCCTGATGCTGGGAAAGATTGAGGGCAAGAGGAAAAGGGGAAGACAGAGGATGAGATGGCTGGATGGCATCATTGACTTGATGGCCATGGGTTTGGATAGAGTCTGGGAGTTGGTGATGGACAGGGAGGCCTGGCGTGCTATGGTTCATGGGGTCGCAAAGAGTTGGACATGACTGAGCGACTGAACTGAGAGCATGGTGGCTTCCCAGGTGGTGCTAGTGGTAAAGAACCTGCTTGCCAGTGCAGGAGATGTAAGCAATGCAGGCTTGATCCCTGGGTCAGGAAGATCTCCTGGAGGAGGGCATGGCAACCCACTGCAGTATTTTTGCCTGGAGAAGCCCATGAACAGAGGAGCTTGGTGGGCTACAGTCCATAGCGTTGCAAAGAGTTGGACATGACTGAAGCCACTTAGCACAGCATAGCACAGTCAGAACACAACTCTGAAGAGTTGACTAGTCTCATTAAGGCCCTGACACGTGTTTTAAATTTCATTTTCTCTGGCCCTGGGGAAGATGCTAAAGTAACCAAATAGACAGCAGCTGTGGACAGAGCCCTTCCTGGGGGGCTCACTCAGTGACTTTTCCCTTCAGATTGATCCTCTGTGTGCTGCTGGGGCTGTTGCTTGGAGAGGAGGAGGAGGGCCTGCCTCTGAGAGCTCCCAGTCCTGGTCCCCAGGCCAAGTGCAGCCTCAGACACTCTGAGCCAGATTCACTAGGGGCTCCTGCTCTGAGATGCACTGAATCAGCATCTGCAGTGTCAGTCCTTGTATCTGCATGCTTGAAGGCAGATGCCGAGAGTTTTACACACACTTGGGCTTCAGGCTTGGGCACCATTTTGGAGATGCTGAGAGGCCTGTGTTCTCCAAGTGAGCCAAAAGTTCTCCTCACAGGAGCTTCCCAAGTGCCTCACTGACATTCCTTCCCTTTATTAGTGTTTTTGGTTTCCTTTGGGGCCACTCAGCAGGGAGTTGCTCAGGAAAGCAGATGTGGATGCTGCTTTCCTGCCATCTTCCAGGAATGTGGGAGGTCGTCCTGGGCGCTTCTGAGAAGTGGACTGTCCTGCTGACTGAGACAGCGAGGATCCCCAGAAACAACTGGGTGGTTTCCAAGGGCTGCAGAGTCCCCAGGCCCTGAAACCAGCACTCATGGCAGTTGCTGAGGAGAACAGAACACCTTGCGTAGAGCCCCCAAGCTGGAGGAGATGGCAGTCACAGTAGAATCTATATAAAGGATGGCCTGGAAGCAGCCGAGCTGGACAGAGCCTCTGTGAGGTGGAAACTATCTTGCACCTCATGCCAGGCTGAGAAAACTCGAGTCGTCCATCTCAAATGTGGGGCCAGGTGTGCCGATGGAGAGTTGGAGTCAGCACCACAGGCCCTGGTGGTTAGGGGCTGAGCCTCCTCTCAAGTCCAACCTAATGAGCCACACTGGACTGCAGCCTGGGTTGAAAAGAACCTCTGATTTTTCCACAGAAATTGAAAACCTGATTTCATGTGAAATTTCCAAATTTTTAATAAAATGTTGGCAACTAATTTAATTTACAAACAATATTCACAGCCAAATCACTATGTCTGCTAGCCAAATGTAGCCTATGGCTGTTTGTGGCCCCTGTCATTGGCTTTATCTTCTTGGAGCATGGGCTTGGTCAGAACACAGAACTATGCCCTCTAATGGGCAGCCTCACAGGCCAGGGTTGAAGGCCAGCCTGTTCAGAACCGACAGGACACACGCTGGGTTTGTGGGGAGGGATAACCTAACCTTGGAGGACCCAGCTGGCATGGGGGCATGCTTGGCTAGGAGCCTTCCTTTATACTTTCAACAAATATCTGACTATCTGCTCTGTGCCAGGCACTGGGATCTGGTAGTGGCTGCTTTCTGTGGCTGCTGTAACAAATCACCACCAACTCGGTGGCTTAAAGAGTTTTCTCACAGTTCTCACAGTTTTCTCTCACAGTTCCCTCACAGTTCTCTCACAGTTCCCTCACAGTTCTCTCACAGTTCCCTCACAGTTCTCTCTCATAGTTCACTTCCATAGTTCTCTCACAGTTCTCTCTCATAGTTCTCTCACAGTTTTCTCAGAGTTCTAGAGGCTAGAAGTCAGAAACCAATATCATGAAGCTAAGATCAAGGTGTGGCTCTTTTGGGGGACTCCATTTCTCTCTTCCTCCAGTTTCTGGTTCCTGCTGACATTCCCTGACTTGTGTCCACATCACTCCCATTTCTACTTCCATGCTTACAGGATCTCCTGTCAATGTGTACACCCCCTCTCCTCCTGTCTCTCACTCAGAAGGACACTTGGGGTTTGGTTCAAGACTCACTCAGATGACCCAGGATGATCTCCTCCTCTCAAGATCTTCAACCATATCTGCAATGACCCTTTTTCTGGTTCCTAGGATAGGAGCAAATATCTTTTGGGGACAAAGATGATTCAACCAATTGCAGATGGTGAAGAAAAAACACCAAGTCCCTGGCCTGGAAGCCCTTATTTTCTAGTGCAGTGGCCAGAAAAAGCCAGCAAGCCCATCAGCACATAAAACAATACCATGCTCTAAACAATCCAGCTCCTTCAGACACTGCCCCTAGACCTCAGGGCTGAGCCATGTGACAGGAGGACACTGGGCCCCGTCCAGCTGCCCTGGCCCTACTCTGGCCACACAGGCAGAACCAGAGTGTCTCTGAGCTGCAAACCTGTGGTTCGTGGCTCACACCTGTTGCAGGTGACGGCTGGAGCCCCTGTGACTTGATGAGTGAGGACAGGACCATTCGAGACATGGGACGCATGCAGTCTGGCTGCCCTGAAGACAGGCAGGTTCTGTAGGGCTCAGCTGAAGTCTCGGCACACTTCCTTTCCAAGCACCAACCCCCACTGGGAACACTCCCCCACCCACAGGGGCACGTGTCAGGGATTCCAAACCTCCCCGGTACTGAGCAGGTGTCAGGGAGGCGCAGTGATGATGACTTTGGCTGAGGGAAGATTCCTCAGGGGAAGGCATGGCAGCCATCATGTGAACCCCCAAAATATCACCTCCATCTTTTGGTGTCTGAGCTGGTAGAACCATTTTACTGGTGAGCCCAACCTTGGAGGTACGTCTAGAAAAGGCCTGCAGAGAAGGGACAAGAATGGATTGTCCTCAACACCTTGAGGTCACATGATGCATTTCAGTACAGGAGTGCTTCCCCTCTCTCCTCAGGTCTCTCTGTCAGGCGTACACCGACTAGTCTTTTGTTTCAGATCTTACTCCTCCTCCGTTTCTGTCCAGGTAGCCATGAGGACGGGAGGGGAAATCAAGCCCCAGGAAGTGACACATCCAGAACCCTTCAGGTCCCAGCAGACCAGCCTGCCATGACCACTTGTACCTGAATAATTGACATGCAATTTGTAAATAAAACCTCCAGCCCCTTCCCCTGCTTTTCACCCCTCCTCTCGTTCACCCTCCTCCACTCACATCCACCCCCAGGACAATTGGAAACTCTGAACAGACCCTGCCCAGCATCTGAGCAGAGCTGCAGCCAAGGGAGCCAAGAACCCTCCTTCTGGCCCCCAGGAGCGTAGGCGGCCCTCGCAAGTCAAGCACTTAGCACCTTTGTTGTGAAAGAGCGGGGTCATCAGGCCCATTTCCTCATCCTCCTTAGACGGGAGAGCTGTTGAGGCAGGTTCACCAAAGCTGAAGGAGGGCTTTGAACTCTGCAACAAATGGCTGGAGAGAGACAGCCTGGTCCTAGGCCCCAGGCACCGCCTCAGGACAGAGAATCAGATTGGGAATGTTAGGACCATTGTGCCAGGAAGCAGCACGGCGCTGTGCCTCTGAAGCCAGGCTTCAGAGAGAGTGGGATAGAGCTACCCTGCCCCATCCGCCTACCTTGGCAAGAGGCCCTGTGGGCACTTAGTGTCCCCTCTTGGGAAATCAGTATAACAGCAGATCTCTCGCAGGGCTGTTATGACATGAGAGATGATTTCAGTCTAGCTTCTAACACACAATCGGCACTAATTAAATGAGAGAATATTTTCTATGCCATGACCTTGAGAAAGTCACTTCCTCAGGCCTCCTGGTGCTTGGGCAGACCTAGTATTTGTTCAACTCACGATGGGCACATTCAGGGCAGGACACAGGCATGTGACGAGGTAGGCTGTCCAGGTAGTCATTTCTGCCCCCATTTCACAGACAAGCAAACTGAAGTTGAAGGGAGGTTCAGAAACACGTCTGTGTCACCCAGTGAATCAGTGATCAGTAGGAAACCGGAGCCCTGGTGTCCTAAGACTGCTGCATCCCATGGTACAGGAATCCCCGCAACACCTAGGGAGATGGCATCACCTCCCCTAGCCCCAGTTCTGGATGTGCTCAGGAGGTCTGGAGACGGTGAGGCTGTCCCCAGCACAGCCAAGGCTGTGGCAGCACAAAGGCTTGAAGGTGCAGGTTTGAGTCCTGGCAATGCAAAGCAATGGGGCTAGCCTGGGGACCATGCAGGAGGAGGGAGCACCTAGACCCCGTTGACCCCTGCCAACCTCCCAGGCTCCAAATCTCCTGGAAACTGTAGAGAAGAGCCCTGGCCCCTGCAGAACACTCGAAAGGAGTTTATGCCCCCAGGTGTTACCAGGTTTGAGCTATTTCCTCCAGATTGTTTGAACAAACCTGTGACTTTTGACCCATCCTGGTCTGACTGGCCTAAGGGGGTGAGTTTCTCCCCGCTTTTGAGGTCCCCAGCCCACAGACCTCCTACAGGAGTTGGTGATGGACAGGGAAGCCTGGTGGGCTTTGGTCCATATGGTCGCAGAGTCGGACATGACTGAGCGACTGAACTGAACGGAGCCCACAGAAAGTACCGCCCCTCTGGCCTCACCTTCTTCCTCTTCTCCAAGCATCACCTGGAAAGAGCTGGGAGAAAAACCTCTTGCTGTTTCTGGTGGGGGAGCCAGCAGAGGGAATGGCTGCTTCAAAGGGGTTTCTGCCTGTCTCCATTGGCAGCTCCCCAACCCCACTCCCATCAGCCAAAAACTTCAACAGCACTGGATCTACTCTGAGCAAAGGGGTCAGCCTGGCACCACTGTAGCTTCTCCCTGCCCCAAATCATGGCCTGGCCTCTGTGGCTGTGTGATGGAAGAGGGTAGAGTGTGTGCGTGGTCACTGTAGCAGTGACCCTCAGGCCCAGGCCCAAGGACAGGATGCAGGGCTGCACCACCCAGGGTGCCCAGGGCATCGGAGCTACCCTAAGGATCAGCTGCTGTTGCAAAGTCCCCTGGTCGGTCTTACATCTTCAAAAGTAGCACTGCCATGTAGAAACGAGTGAATCTCACACATTGTTTGATTCTTAAACACATGGCTGTGTGGTCATCAAGCCTCCATCCAGGCCCCAGTGGGCATACAGCTAGGAGAGATATCTAGACTCCATATCTAGATATCTATCTCTCCTGCAGTTTGGAGTGTGCCTGACCTGTGACCAGCTGAATGTGGGGGGAGAGATGTAGTCACCTCCAGGCCAACCAGGAAAACCACCTGCACAGTCCTCTAGGCCCTCTGCTTCCAGCTACCTGTGAATAGAGCAGACCATGAGGGCTGGGGAGGGTGAGTACCGGATGGAAGGATCCTGGGTTCCTGAGGTGCCCCTGGCCAAGGGCCACCCCACCAGGCCTTCCAGACGGGAACCCCTGTGTTGGGGCCCTGTATCAATGAGAGGAAACTTCCAGAGCTGTAAGCCAAGTTCATACCATAGGCCCAACCAAGCCTGTGAGCTCCAGATTGTTTTTACATTTGTAAAAAATGACTTAAAGGATAGTGCTCTGTGACACAGGAAAATTATGTGAAATCAAAATTTCAGCGTCCACCAGTGCAGCCTGGTTGAAGACAGCCACACACGTGCACCCACTTGGTGTCTATGGCCGTTTTCACACCCCAGCTGCAGAGATGAGCGCATTCAGGAGCTTTCCTGAAGGGATGGAATGAAAAAAGACTTTGATATAAGGCAAAATTGCCTTTGGAGGATTATACTAAATTACATTTCCACTGACCATTTTCCACTCCCTGCCAATCCCAGGTGTGTGATACACACTCCCCTGTAAAATGAGGGTTGAAAGAAAAACAACAACAGGTCACTCATCATCCCTTCTACAAAGGTTAAATTGCAGCCACTGCTGTTACCCACCAGTGGGGCACCTGAGGATGGAAAAGCAGGATGAGGCATGTTGTGCTTTGGATGTAGGCACTTAGATAGGTCACATGGATATCTAAAGAAGAATTTCAAATATCCCAAATTCTTGCATCTTCCCATTTAAGAAATGCACTAAAAGCATAAACTTGGGAGATCTGTTCCTTATGATGTGCAATAATCTTTTGATGTTTGGCTTCATGTTTTTCTTTTCTAGCAGAAACTCCTATGTACACTGACTCCTCTCTCAGAACTATCTGAGATGACAGCTCCAAGTCTATAGTTCTCAGTAAGGTCCCCAAATAAAACTGAAACAAGTCATGTGAGTTTTTTAGTTGACAAGGGTAAGATTTCCATCCTCTTGGGCAGTGGTGGCACTGAGTTATCTGTGAACATACTCTGCGCTTGATAAAGTATTTACTTGTGGGCACCTAGGCACCTTTCTCCGGGATGATCTAACACACAGATATTTTTGACAATGAAGGCTGGCCCTGGAGGAATTTCTCCTTTCTCAGCCACCCGGTTGCTTTGAGAGTATCTGTGGATGGTACTTTCTCCTTCTGACATGTGACAGAGTCCCAGAACTTTCTGTGACTGTGATTTCCTCCATTTCCTGGGTTTCCATAGTGCCTCCGCACTGCTGGAAGTAGAATGCAGTTAGATGGTATAGAATTTTTACTCATAATAAGAAATATGTATCTAGTCTTCAATCTGTTTCTGGCTCATAGCCCTAAAACCTCAGAATTTTTCAGTGATAAGAGAAGTAAAGATGTCTCTTGAAATGTTGATGAGTTGATTTTTAGACTTCACTTGAGGATGGTGGCTGGTTATCAGGAAAACCAATCTTATGATTAGAGGGTTGGAACTTTAAGTCTGGGAGGGAAAGGGGGCTGGAGATTGACTCAGTCACCAATGACCAATTAGTTAATATATCATGCTTATGTAATGAAGCTTTTATAAAAATCCAAAAGGACAGGATTCAGAGAGCTTCCAGGCTGGTGAACCCATGGAGATTCTGGGAGAGTGGTGAGTTTGGAGAGGGCATGCAAGCTCCATTCTATGCCCTTTCTCCATACCTTGTCCTATGCATCTCTTCCATCTGGCTGTCCCTGAGTTCTATTCTTTTAATAAGAAATTAGTAATCTTTTGAGTAAATAGGTTTCCTGAGCTCTATGAGCAAATTTGTTGACCCCAAGGAAGGGGTCATGAGCCCCTCTGATCTGTGGCCAAGCCCGTTGGTCACCTGACAACTGGCATCTGACATGTGTGTTGGGGCAGAGGAGGGCAGTCTTGTAGGACTGAACCCTTAACCTGGGAGGACTGATGCTGTCTCTGGGTAGATGGTGTTAGAATTGAGCTGAACTGTAGGACACCAGCTGGTATCTGAGAATTGCTTGGTGGTGTGGGAACCCCCTCCACACACAAATATTGGAATTGGTCCAGAACTGTTAGAAGATGGGTGAGGAAACCTGAGTACGTCTGCAGTGGAGAATTACACAGGTGAACATCAGTTCTTGGCACTGGAAGAATGAGGACACCGGACTGCAAGTTGGCACATCCCTGAAAAACACCAAGAGCCTTCCATCTCCTTTGAAATTCCCTGCTGATGTGGTGGCCAAGGGGGATTCAAAAAGATGAGAGGCAGTGGCTAGAGCCTGAACTCCGGCACACAAACTGGTCAGGAGCTAAAGAAAGGAAGGAAACTATTTTTGGAAGCTGGTTGAATGTAAAAGTATGAAGCACATATGGAAATTCTATCCGGTGACATCCACAGTGCTCTGATGAACTCGCAGAGAAGAAGGAGGAGAGGGAAAGGGGTAGAGATGTGCTGAGCCAGTTCTTGCTATCCATGTGACTGATTGCTAGATACTACCTTGGAACTTTGCAAGCCTGCTGTTGAACCACTGGTAACTTAAATTCAGCCATGGTGGAAGGAATCATACTCCAGAAACGGGAAGATGCCACAGATCAAGGCTTCATGAATTTCTTCCCTGAGATCTAATTGACCAGCACACCACTGGGTATAAGGAGTGGAGGAGTGAAAGAGAGTCTGTTCAGAATGAAGGCAATGTCCGGCAGAGAAAGAGCCTCCACTCAGGAGGAGAAGCAGCAGGAAGAAGTGTGACAAATGTACAAAGTAGGTATTTTTCTCAGGGAAACTCTTCAGCTATGATGCAGACAGATTAAGTGACTTGTCCAAAGTCACAAAGCTAATCGGCGCCAGAGTTAGCAATTGAAACCAAATGTTTCTGGCTGTGGTAATTTTTGTTTTTGCTGAATTGGGGTCTTTGGGGCTTTATTTTACTCTGCCAATAATACACAAATGAATTATTGAAACGAATTAGCTGTTTGGAAGTGACTTTATAGGGTCAGTTCTACAGGCTATCTAACAAATTAAGAATTCATGAGATAAAATCATCTTTTGCTTTTGGCTTGGTTTTCAATGATTTTATTTTCACAAGCCAAACACAGCTTCAGTGGGCCCAAATTTGTTAGCATTAAGGGTTTCCTGTATGGCTAATTCTGCATGTAAAATCCTGGAAGCCAGTTCTAAAGATGGATTTTGAGAATGCGTTGGTGTTGCCCCTGGAGTCAAGCCTAGCCTCTCAAGGAGGTCAACTTTCAAAATCACCACTCCTTAAGAGGCAAAAAATGCTGGTAGGGTCAACCACATCCAGGGATAGTGTGGTTACTTTGTTTTTGGTTTTGTTTTTCAAAATTTTCACTGATTTTTATTACAGGGTCATATGGCAACAATCCAAATTTCCCAGAAGAAGGAAACAATTATAGTACATCCATACAGTGCAACTCTATAAACCATTGAAGACAACAATGTAGATATTGATGATACATACAATTCACGTGGAAAGATGTTAGTAATGTGATGAATAAAAAAGTAGGGGATACAACCTTATGTAAAATATAACATACATGCTAGGTATGTGTCTATTCATCAAGTACATGCTTATATAGATATAGGATTAGAAGACAGGTTGTGGGCAGATTTGGCTGGTTTAAATTTAGTTTTATTTTTGTAATTTTTCTAATTTTTACGTAATACTTATGACAAGTGCAATGAAAGTAGTTTTATTCCTTTAAATATGTAGTAAGTTGTTCTTTCAGGGATGGTTATGTGCTTTTGTTTTTTTCTCTTCCAGAAGGTTAAGGAATCAGATGATGATTTTCTGGTCTTATGGCAGGGCTCTCCCTGAGGTCACAGCAGAGCCCCAGGGACACTTGCTCAACAAAGACTGAACATGGGCCATCCTGGCCAACCCAGGTCCCTTTCCGGAGAGGAACCCCACAGTGGCTGTACCTTGCAGGCTTGGGGGTGCCAGGCACAGAGCAGGTGCATATGCTCCACCGCAGATGGCAAGAGGGCAGTGACTGTGAGGAGGCGGCTGCCACTGGGAGTCTCGGTCCTGCTGGCTGCGTGGCCACACCCCTTGGGGAACCCTCTGCAAGCATCTCCCACGGGGGCGAGGGAGGCAAGGAAACCGAAAACTCACTAGGCTTCTGTTTGCATTTCTTTTACCAGGTGTAGCCACTTGCGTGGACAATATTATTAGAATGACTTACCTGGATTTCACTAGTCAGAATAAATTAAAAATCTTGGCTTTCAAAGGTATCTTTGAATTTTATAGTAAGGCTCTGTGCATTAACAGTAGTTGGAAGTGATGATTCATTTAAACAGCACATTCACTGATTTTGAAACAGAGCATGCACCTCTCTTTCCACGTAAAACTCATTTTACTTCCCTCTGAGTGAATGTCAAATGAATGAACTTAGACCTAAGGGAACTTAGACCTGAAGGCCAGCTCATTCAAGCCATGCTCACAGTCTTGTTTCTGTAGGCCCAAGGGGCAGGATGCCCTAACATTAGCACCGACAGCTCCTTCTCTGCCTGCTTCCTTGCTTCAGTTGCCTTGACTTGATTGCAAATGGTTCTCCCCAGTGCAGTATAGTCTTTCTTCTGAAAATTTCATTAGAGCCAATTAGCTCCTCAAAGGAATATCGTAAAAATACCCACAGAGTAAGTCCAGGCGGCATCTCCCTTCAAATGTTCTGACAAGAAGCTGTGACATATCCAGAGCACATCTTCAGGACACAGCCTGCAGCTGCCTTCTTCCCTGAAGCTGCCTCTGGAAGCATCCTTGCCACCTGGACTGGGACAGACAGGCAGATGGGATGGTAAGCAGTGGGTCACCACGGCGTTCTTGAAGGGGATTACTGGCCTGGAATTACCCACTTCTTGTATCTGATCTAACCTGGATAGCTGTGAGGTTCTCCACAACACTTGTTACATACTGAAACTGTCCCAATAATTTGTAGCTACTCATCTCTTCTGGAACTTCCATGAGTAATTTGTCTGGGTATCTCTATGTAACTTAGACAGAAGGCTTGGCTCTACCCACAAAGGGATTAGTCACTTATATAAATAAGGATACAAACGGCTTGGGGAAACAGATTCTGTGAGACTCTAATAGAGATCACTGGCAGCTCAAAACACACTCCACTGGAGCACGTCACGGCACACAGCACGTACCATCTACGTGTCATTCCATCCGCCCACCTCTCCACCCCCAATATCAGCACCAGGAGCCACATCAACAATGAACAATGGAGAAGAATGTGCCTATCGTGGTACCATAGACATGCCCTCTTTCCAGCTAACTGGCAGGCAGCACTCACCAGTTCATTCATTTGACATTCGCTCATTCATTCCTTAATCTGCCTTGACTCCCCATTTCCTCCCCACCCCATACCCTTAGCCAAGTTCTCAAGAATTCTCCACCTCCTCAACCCTTCTCTTAATCTTCCCTTAACTCTCCACCTTAACTGGAAGCTGGACACTCCTCCCTAGAGGATTCCTCTTGCCCTGTAGCCTCTGGGGGAGAAAGGTTGGTTTAAGAGGAAGGTACGTGGGTCCCCTCTGCTGTGTCCACACCATCCCTTTTCCTCCTCCTGCACTGTCTCCCTCCCTTTGCAACTGTCACCCAGCAACCCTGGTTCACACAGGACTTAGCCAGCTCACTACCTTTGCCTCCTGTCACCATGTGGATGACCAGCTACCCAGTGGCCAACCAGGTCCTGACCTCCCCATCATCCCTGACCCCTCCCTCCCCTCCTCCTCACCCATCACTCCCACAGCCCCACTCTGTAACTGCTAATGACTGACATAGGGAAATGAGGGTGCTGCTGACATAGAAGGGCAGGGGGTTTGCAGGGCAGGGCAGGATATCGGATCTGCACAGCAATGGATGGGGAGCTAGAGGCAGACTGCCGGGGCTGAGCATCCAGGGGTGTCCTCTGGGCGTCCTCTGCTGCGGCCGCCATACTCTGTCCCACAGCTCACCTCCTCCCATCTCCTCTGTGCAGGTCATTCTCCCCCACTCAGCACCTGCTCCCCGCTTCTCTTAATGCCCCCCCATTACTATAAGCCTCACTTTCTGCCCACCCTTTGCACTGTGGGTACTGCTGGCTGAACCCCAACCTTGAGTTCACCCATCAGTTTGCCTTATCCACAAACTTGTCATTTAAAGGGAAAAACCTCCCAACCCAGCTGACTGGTTTCACCTCAGTCCATTAGGGCAGGCCACAGGGGTGCTCAACACCCAGGCTCATCCCCCTGGGGTTGATTTTCCTGGTCTTGAAGCAGTTTCATGCACTTTCCCATCCCACACCCCACTTTGAGGGAGGCCCTCACCTCATATCTCACATGTAAAAACTGAAGCCTGTAGAGGGGACATCACCACCCCATGGGAACAAATACCTGCATGGTCCTCCTGCCCCGACTGCCCCCGGGCACAGCGGGGATGTCTTCTTCTCCACTCCTCAACTTCGAGGGGGTGCTGTTATCCCTCTCCCTCACTGCCAACTTCCACCTCACCCCTGGGCCGTTCCCGCAGGATACACACACAACAGCAACTTCCAACCTTCCGACCCGCTGTCTCATTGCTCTGCTCTCCTCACCAGCATCTCCAGATTTCTGTCTCTACTCACTGTCTCCACTCCCACACCTCCACAATCCTCTACTCTCTCCAACCTAGCTTTGTCCCCTTGCTTCATGGAGACTTCCTTTATTAGGGTCACCAGTTGTTCTTGGGAACAAATCCAAAGGACACTCCCTTCGCCCCATCAGTGTTGCGCACGTTTGTCCGTCCCCTCAACGGAAGCGCCTTCCTCTCTCTGCTTCCCAAGCCCCTACGCTTTCCACCTGGTTTCCTCTTGCTGCATTTCCCACCTGTATCTTGACACCATTTTGGGCTCCTCTTTTTTTCTGGTCAGCACTCAACATTGCACACCGCAGGCCTGGCCCTGGGTCCTCTCTTCTTCGCTGTTCATATTCTCTTCCTTGGTGACCACATCTGGTCTCACAGTTTTAAATCATTTCT
The DNA here is from genome assembly GCA_007570785.1 of Antilocapra americana. NCBI lineage: Eukaryota > Metazoa > Chordata > Mammalia > Artiodactyla > Antilocapridae > Antilocapra > Antilocapra americana. The sequence goes on from ML660247.1 coordinate 3,663,756, forward strand.
GTTTTCCAAAGACTCCAAGAGGACCTCTCTTGCCCTTGCCAACTCCATGTTCGCATGACCAGTAGCCTCCTTGAAATTCCCACCTGGGGGCCTAGGAGGCATCTGAAATGAAATACAACCAAAATGGAAAAGTTGATCCTCTCATCCTTCTGGAAAAACAAAGCAAAACATATACATTTATTCTCTGGCCTCTAGAAGCCCTCTTGCAGCCTGAGTGTCCAGGGCACCTGCTGCCCAGAGGACATCTCCGGGTGCTCAGCCCCAGCAGCCTGCCTGAGCCAGACCGATCTTGAGCCATTATGGTCTTTAAAGGCAGAGGTCAAGAGGAAATGCAGCTGCAGTGCATTCAGGTACCATGCTCATCTTTACTCTCATCCATGCCTTCAGCATCTCCCTGGGCAGGCCCCCAGCTCCCATCCACTGCCGTGTGGATCTGATATCCTGGCCTGCCCTGCAACCCTCTGCCCTTCCCTGTCAGCAGCACCCTCATTTCCCGATGTCCCTATGTCCTCACCATCCCTGGGAGGAACTCACCTCTCCTCCAAGCTCAGTTTGCCTGTACCCTCACTTTCCTACATCCCTATGTCCTCACCATCCCTGAGAGGAACTCTCCTCTCCCCAAGCTCAGTTTGCCTGTCTCAGCACAATGACCCAGACCCATGACAATGAGCAGTGACCCCAGTGTGGCCAGTCTATCCCATTTCCCTGCAAGCATGACCCAAGCCAGGACAAAAAGACCAAATTCCAGGACTTTGGAATTACTAGAAAAATAAAGCTCTCATCCAGCTGAGAGAGTCCTGATGATATTACTTAAGCCTCTGGGTCCAGCCAAGCCCCAGGTTATTTCTGCACCTGTCAGCTATGGGAGCCAATAAACATCTCACCTTTGTTTTTACTTAAATCAGTTTGAGGTAGAATGGTTTTGCTCACAACCTAAAGAGCTCTGATTAATGCATCAATTCATTCACTCACTCACTTCCTCTACTAGTTACCAGGCATGAATCCCTTAGTTAGTGACTGGTTATGGCACTAAAACCACAAATATTCCCCTCTCTCTGCTCCACAGCCTATGGGGTCAAGCTCTGGTATTTACAATTCCCTAACTAGGCCCCATATGACTCATTTCTCAAGGTTCTCCTTAAACGTACTTGCTATACCAAGGAGACCTATTGTAATCCCCGGCTCTTTGTGACCCCTGGACTGTAGCCTACCAGGCTCCTCTGTCCACAGGATTCTCCAGACAAGGATACTGCAGTGAGTAGTCATTCCCTTCTCCAGGAGATCTTCCCTGACCCAGGGATCGACCCCAGTTCTCTTGCATTGCAGGCAGATTCTTTAGCTTCTGAGCCACCAGGGAAGACCTTCAAAAGCCACATTTATTCCACTCCCAGACCCTTTCCTGGCACTCTCCTCATCTGATCCACCTTCCAGACCCATCTCCCAGGCACAGTTCCTCTGAGGAGCTGCTCGTGTGACTCTGGCTCACACACCACGGATCCTCTCCAGCAGCTCTTGGACCTCCTGGATCCCGACCCTCACCCTGTGCTGGAACTTGGCCTCCCTGATCTCTGTGAGCATGTCCTCCCCAAAGGGCAACATGAAGGCAAGCCTGGTCTCATGCTCCTTCCAGGCCCCAGGGTGTCTGGAACAGAACTAGACATCCTTGTTAATCACAGGCTTTAACACTGACCAGGCCCGCTTCCACACTAAACCTGCTAACTCTCACAGTAACCAACCATTGAGAAACTGAGGCACTGGGAACCCAGCCAGCATCATTCAGCTGGAAGGTGTTGGGCCAGAGTACAGACGTAGACCTGCCTTAGGATTCCCTAGGCAGAAATGGACACTTCTTCAGTGAGGAAGGGGCAGAAGAAAAGAAAATGCACTCCTGAGGCCATTTTTTTCCTATCTGGCACATCTGTGGTGAAGAACCAACCTGGACCCATCTCTGCGCTGGTGGTCCAAGAAGAGGAGTCCACGGATCACATGTTTGCCCTTGTGACTGTGACACACTTCTCTAAACATTTCTGAACGCTTACTCTTAGCATGCATGTTCATAGCCTTGCACGTCAGCAACAAACAGCAGACCAGGCTTCGGGCAGCAAAGCCAGCCGCTGCTTTCTGGGCGGGGGGTCTGCCGCCTTTCTCCCCAGCCTGTCTTTCTCACCCCTGTCCCACGTGGGCAGCTGTTTCTGAGCCTGGAGTCCACGTGGCCGGAGAGCTGGGCGGGTGGCAGGGAGCCTGCCTGGAGGAGACGCCAGGCAGAGCAGGGGCCCTGTGGAGACAGCAGAGGGGAAAGCAGCTCTGCCAGCCCCCCGCCCCAGAGCTGGCAGTCCCGGCCAGATCAGCTCTGTCACTGACCAGCTAGAAACTGCACTTCAGCACCAAGGGCTACCAGGTCTCTTCAGAAGGACCGATCAGACCACTTGAAGACTGAGGTCAGATAGATGGACCTTGAAATCAGGGATCAAGGGCCTCTGTCCAGTAAACACTCCAAATTTCATTCATTCTTTCACCAAATGTTTACTGATTGCCAGGCCCTGCGCCAGCATTCAGGATAGAGCCAAGCCATGTCTCCTGCTAGTCGGGACACAGACGCCTAGATGAGGGTCACAGGACGGGACAGAGACCAACAGGGGCAATGGAGAGCCTGGCAGCATGTTTCCTGTGCTGTGCTATGGGGAGCTGCCTTTGCCCTCCCTGGCCTGGCCCATTTCTTGGCACCACATCTCCCCAGGGACACCCCAGTTAACAGAGGAAAAGCTGGGGTCTTCACTGAAGGAGCTGTAACTGGGCCAAGAGACAGCATAGGCACAGGAGCCTCCTCCCTGATAAACACCTCTCCTCTGGCCCCTTTGCCATTCTTTCTTGTAGCAGGACCCCAACGCTCTGGGCTAGAATCTAGCCTCCCTCACTGAGAGGCTCTTAGGAGGATGCATTCCTTCTCTGTCCTCAGAGGCAGCATGACAGGATCAGGAAGCTGGTCTTTGAACCGCAGATATAGGTTCAAATCCTAGTCTGGTCACTTGGTGAGGGTGATGTAACGTGGTTGAGAGCTAGACTCTGACTCAGACTGTTGTTGCTGCTGTTGTTAAATAGTAGTTAAGGTGTGTCTGACTCTTTTGTAACCCCATGGACTGTAGCCCACCAGGCTCCTCTGTCGATGGGATTCCCCAGGCAAGAATCCCAGAGTGGGTTGTCATTTCCTTCTCCAGGGATCTTCTGGACCCAAGAATCGAACCCACATCTCCTGAATTGGCAGACAGATACTTTACCACTGAGGCCCCAGGGAAGCCGCTGAGCCAGATGACCTGAGGCCAGATTCCCACACTGTGTCATGCTGTGTCTCTTAACATTCCTGTGCCTCAAGTTCCTCCGCCATAAGGTACAGAATCACCATTGTACCTGCCATGGAGTGGTCAAGGGGACTGAGTGAGTGAACTCCTGTGAAGTGTTAAACGAGAGCCAAACTAACTGTTAGCCCTTTATTATTGTTAGCTGTGTTGTTTATTGTATGTTGGTCATCATTAGCTACAGTAATTATACCAACTCACAGGGGTGCTAAAAGAACTAAATGGGTTAATCACTGAAAAATGTTGAATAGGTGTCTGACAAAAAGATTACTGCCCCTTTTCCTACATTTTTGATAGATAAATAGTGGGTGGAAAGCAGAACCCACCCTCCCCAGCATCCCAGGGAGCACAGGCCAGGGGCTGCTCCTGCTCCCCCTTGGGAGAACACCCTCAAGCCCTCTAAAGAGGCTGTGAAATGCTTGAGAAAATATCCATCTAAGTTCACCTTAAAGCTTACACACAGTTTTTTAAAGGTCACTTTTTTAAAAAGAAGCAGGAAGGCAGAGAAGTGGGAGAGGGGAGAAACCGAGTACTCCCTTCCCACGACCCAAGCGGCAAACACCTGGATACCCTCTCCCTGGAATAGAACCTTCACCTTTCGCAGGGAGGGGAGCTTAGAGTGGCTTACAAGAGACAAGCTCAAAAATGCTTATTCCTCCCAGAATAGAAGCTTTTATTTTTGCCTTTCCCCAGACATTTCTGTGAAGGAAGGAAGAAAATAGTCCAAGGCCCCTGAGCTGAAACCTGGAGCCTGGAGGTGATAGTGGGAAAGAAAATGGGGAAGGGGAGGAGGCCCACACACATTCTCCCAAGCCATGTGACTGAGGGGCAAGGGAGCCTGGCTCAGCATGAGGGCTCCCCAGAACCCTCCTCTCTGTGGTCATCTTGGTGCTCAGTCCCTGCCCATTTTCAGGTGGGGGACCCCCCTGAGGGCCTTTCACCACAAAGCCTCCCAAGACCTCCCAAGATCACTCCCACACATGCTCCCAGCAGAGCCAGGATGAACCTAGCCTTAAACCTGCCTTCCTGAAGGGCCCATTGTGCTGACTGAATGGTCCAGTTGGGTCAGTCAATCAGAAAAGATTTCTGGAAGTCACTTGTTCATGCTGACCCTCCTGCGAGCTGTCCCCTGTGGCTTGGGCTGACGTGTGTCTAAATGGTGACCTGGCCCCTGACCAGGGCCTCATCTTGGGACTTGATTTCTTCTCTATCTCTGAGCCCTGGCCTCTGTCAGCCTCTCTAGCTGGTAATGTCTTGTCATGCCAGGGCTCAGAGAACCAACAGACACCTGTGGGCTGGGCCAGCTGAGGTGAGATGCTGGAAGCCCAGGCCAGACACAGGCAGGAGAAGCAGGTAGCGTGTGATGAGGTCTCCTTGGAAGAGCAGAACGACAGCTGAGTCACTCCTGAAGAATCTTTGTGTTATAAATAGTCCTGACTGGCAATGGTGAAGGGGAGAACAATGAAGAACCATTGTCTTTCCTGATAGACTGTTACTAAACCATGAATAATCCCTTTGAAGGAACTGAGGCTATAGACAAACCCTTGCCCTTTCCATGCCATACACCAAAACCTGTACTGGCATTTCGTCAATCAGGACATCAAATCAGGAGATAAGTATGCCCATCCCCAACTTAGAGATGGATCAACAAATCAGAGAGGTTCTCTGCTCAGGTTCATGGCTGAGTCGGTGTTGAAACCCAGAGCTGCCTGCAATGATGCCTCTGACCCTCCAGTTAGGCTGTGGAGCTCTCAAGGGCAGGAAGGACCCAAGAACCTCAAAACGACCAAGCCAGAGTCCCACCAACCAAAGAATCCACTGACTCAGGTGCAAAGCCAAGCTGTAGGAGATGCCACCCATGTAAAATTCTTTTAAGCAAGGATAGACCTATTAATCAATCTGATTTCAATGTTGACCATCTGGTGATGTCTATGTGTAGAGTCTTCTCTTGTGTTGTTGGAAGAGGATGTTTGCTATGACCAGTGCGTTCTCTTGGCAAAACTCTATTAGTCTTTGCCCTGCTTCATTCTGTACTCCAAGGCCAAATTTGCCTGTTACTCCAGGTGTTTCTTTACTTCCAACTTTTGCATTCCAGTCCCCTATAATGAAAAGGACATCCTTTTTGGGTGTTAGTTCTAAAAGGTCTTGTAAGTCTTCATAGAACAGTTCAACTTCCTCTTCTTCAGTGTTACTGGTTGGGGCATAGACTTGGATTACCGTGATATTGAATGGTTTGCCTTGGAAACGAACAGAGATCATTCTGTCATTTTTGAGATTGCATCTGAGTACTGCATTTCAGACTCTTTTGCTGACTATGATGGCAATTCCATTTCTTCTACTGAATTCCTGCCCATAGTAGTAGATAGAATGGTCATCTGAGTTAAATTCACCCATTCCAGTCCATCTGAGTTCACCAATTCCTAGAATGTTGACGTTCACTCTTGCCATCTCCTGTTTGACCACTTCCAATTTGCCTTGATTCATGGACCTAACATTCCAGGTTCCTATGCAATATTGCTCTTTATAGCATCGTACCTTGCTTCTATCACAAGTCACAGCCACAACTGGGTACTGTTTTTGCTTTGATTCCATCCCTTCATTCTTCCTGTAGTTATTTCTCCACTGATCTCCTGTATCATATTGGACACCTATCGACCTGGGGAGTTCATCTTTCAGTGTCCTATCTTTTTGCCCTTTTATACTGTTCATGGTTCACTTTTCATTCTCCTAAAGAAAGGCAATGCCAAAGAATGCTCAAACTACTGCACAGTTGCACTCATCTCACACGCTAGTAAAGTGATGCTCAAAATTCTCCAAGCCAGGCTTCAGCAATACAAGAACCATGAACTTCCAGATGTTCAAGCTGGTTCTAGAAAAGGCAGAGGAACCAGAGATCAAATTGCCAACATCCGATGGATCATTGAAAAAGCAAGAGAGTTCCAGAAAACCATCTATTTCTGCTTTATTGACTATGCCAAAGCCTTTGACTATGTGGATCACAATCAACTGTGGAAAATTCTGAAAGAGATGGGAATACCAGACCATCTGACCTGTCTCTTGAGAAACCTGTATGCAGGTCAGGAAGCAACAGTTAGAACTGGACATGGAACAACAGACTGGTTCCAAATAAGAAAAGGAGTACATCATGGCTGTATATTGTCACTCTCCTTATTTAACTTATATGCAGAATACTTCATAAGAAATGCTGGGCTGGAAGAAGCACACGCTGGGCTGGAAGAAGCACAGGCTGGACTCAAGATTGCCGGGAGAAATGTCAATAACCTCAGATATGCAGATGACATCACCCTTATGGCAGAAAGTGAAGAGGAACTAAAAAGCCTCTTAATGAAAGTGAAAGAGAGTGAAAAAGTTGGCTTAAGGCTCAAAATTCAGAAAACTAAGATATGGCATCTGGTCCCATCACTTCATGGGAAATAGATGGGGAAACAGTGGAAACAGAGTCAGACTTTATTTTTCTGGGCTCCAAAATCACTGCAGATGGTGACTGCAGACATGAAATTAAAAGACGCTTACTCCTTGGAAGGAAGGTTATGACCAACCTAGATAGCATATTGAAAAGCAGAGACATTACTTTGCCAACAAAGGTCCCTCTAGTCAAGGCTATGGTTTTTCCAGTAGTCATGTATGGGTTGAGTTGGACAATGAAGAAAGCTGAGTGCCGAATAATTGATGCTTTTGAACTGTGGTATTGGAGAAGACTCTTGAGAGTCCCTTGGACTGCAAGGAGATCCAACCAGTCCAACCTAAGGGAGATCAGTCCTGGATGTTCATTGGAAAGACTGATGTTGAAACTGAAACTCCAATACTTTGGCCACCTCATGCAAAGAGTTGACTCACAGGAAAAGACCCTAATGTTGGGAAGGATTGGGGGCAGGAAGAAAAGGGGAAGACAGAGGATGAGATGGCTGGATGGCATCACTGACTCGATGGACATGGGTTTGGGTGAACTCCAGGAGTTGGTGATGGACAGGGAGGCCTGGTGTGCTGCGATTCATGGGAGTGCAAAGAGTCGGACACGACTGAGTGACTGAACTGAAATGACTGAGACCTATTAAATTTTGTTCATCTTTATTTCCCTTAAAATCATTAAATAAAGGCCAGGGCCAGAAAACGATTCCAACAGGAACTAAGCAAAAGTCTGTTCTTTGCTACAAGGTCATCTGCTTTCATTGCCAATGATCTCTTCCCCATAAGAGGTCCAGATCCAGCCATTCCTGGGCCATCACACCACGCCTGCTCATCCCCCATGTCCCTGGGGTGGAACAAGGGTGGGCCTGGCTATGTAGACATCAGAGGCCCCAAATATCCAGGATGTCATCTTTGATGGGGACCCCACCCAGTTCCTTGAGCCTCAGGCCCAACGCACAGCAGTGTTCACATTCCTGAGCTGCCCAGGACCTGGATCATGGGAGCGAGCATCTTCAGAGCCTGAGAAGAGCCTCCTGGTAGCAGGCCGTGAACTCCTGAGTCTGCTGGGGATGGAGTCTGGGGAAGTTTGCCTGCTCCCCAGGCATCACAGGCCCAGAGCTGGAACAGGCCAAACTCCATGTACACTGACAAGGTCAGAAGGGCATGTCATAGCACCACTAACACAATTTGGCAGGGAAGTTGGTTTGCATATGTTTATTTTTTGCATAAGCACCAGACAACCATCTCGCCTCCCCTTCCCGCTGCCTTCCCTAGTCTATAGGTGAAAGCTGTTAGTGGGCAATGCATTTTAGGGAGGAAGGAAAAGGGGCCAAGTCTGCCTGGGTGTCTGCAGATCTGGGTCATCTGAAAAGGTCCCTCCCACAGTAGAAATGCCGAATGGAGCTGGCAACAGCCTGGACACCCGGGCGTTTCCCCAGAGATACCACTAGAAGCCCTCACCTTTTCCTCAAGGCCATAGGATGACACAGTTCCTAGCCAGGTCTCAGGATGCTTATTTCCAGGAATTTTCAAGGTCTATGGCCTCCTCAAACCCTGGTCACCTTACACACAAGTTAGAACCACATAGAACTGCTTTAGGTTAAAATGGACTTCAAAGTAGACAAGTAAATCCTCAAAATTGGCTCTATTTAAATGAATATTCCAATGAAATATCATGCAAAGTCTGTACTTGAGGTATTGTTTTCCATGATGCCTCCTCCAGGAATCCAGATCCACAAGCCAAGCCCAAGCAAGGATCCCTATTCCCCACCCCAGCCTGCCTTCCTGACACTTGCACCCAGGCTGTGATGACATGGGGACACTTCATCAAAGTTTAAAGAGGTCAGATAGGTGCCAGGCACCCTCTCGGGGCCTCTAGCCTTCAACCCCAGTAGAGTTGCCAAGACATTTGTTGAGCAACCCAAGATGGCAGAGGCCACTGACACCATGCTGAGGTCAGTGTAGCCTGAATGGCTTGGCAGAAAGGGATCCATGCGCTCTGAAGCTGGCATGCAACCCAGATATCCATCTGCATGAGCCACTGTTCCCTCCTCTGCCAAGCCCAGCTCCCTTAATTTGCCAACCCAAGTCCAGCCAAGAGAATGAGGCTAGGACTTATCCCTTCCGAATGGCACACAGACCCTTCCCTGGCAACAGGCTGCCTGGGCCAAAAGCATGGACCTAGTCCCTTCAGTCCAGGAAAAACAGAGCAGAATGTAGTAGCCCATCCTGGTTCAGAATGAGCTGCGCTGGCTCTCCTTGCTGTAAGAGCCAGCCTCCAAGCACAGGAACCCTGTAAGAGCAGGCCCTGAGCTGGACCGCTGGATCTGATGCTCAGAAATTTTCTGACAGATGTCGTGCACCAGGGACATAGCTGCCCCCCCCCCCTCCACTGGAGCTGATCTGGGAGACCATGACATGAACAGACACCAACCCTTATATTCACCTCTGCTTGCTTTTCCTGTGGTTCCATCTGCTTCTGTGGCTGGGGGCCCAAATCTGTGCCTGCAGCCCAGAGCCCTCTCCTGAGCCTAGATCACAGAGCAGCAGTTCCTCAGGACATGCCGTGTCTACTCTGCAGATGCCTCAAACTCACTATGTCCAAGATGAGCTGACTTTACTTTCTCACATTCCATCCTGGTTCCATACCTACCTTCATTTTACATTCTCTCTCTTGATAAATTCATCCAGACACCAGGACTTTCTACTACTCTCCATCATCGCCACCCCTACTGTGACCACCTCTATCACCATCCCTTCCACCTCCCCCACTATCACCATTTCCTCCACCTCCACTGCCAACCCCATCAGCTCCCCTGCCCCTCCCCACCCCCCAGCATCCCTAAGGGGTCATCCAGTTCTAGTGATTGATTCTTTATTCTAAAATCCCCTGGAGTCTGGCCCTTCCCTGCATGCATCCAAACATCACCCATGTTAATGTTGCCTAACCAGGTCTCCAATCTTCAGCTGCCCCACTCCCCTCTACCTACACAAAGCTGTAAGAGGCATTTAGAGTGCTCAAAGGACTGAAGTGGCTCCCTTCCACTTGCTCACAAGCTTCCTCAAACATGCCCTATAAAAGAGAGCTTTGATCAAATTTGGGAGGTGCTGCACTAAAAGCTTAAATGCTCTTCTTTATTGCAAGATCTGTCAGTCTTTCATATGAATGAGCATGGAGACCCTTCTTCCAGGGAAAGAAAGTAGATCCACTGTGAAGAGCTTCCTGAGTTTCTTTAATCACGTAGCTTTGGCTGGTGCTTCTTAAGCACCATGGTGTCACATAATGCAGGATTGCTTTCTTTTTTAAGGCTGACTAATACTCCTTTGGGTGCATATACCACAGTTTCTTCATTCCTCTGTTGATAGACACTGAGATGGTTTCTACACCTCGGCTATCATGAATAGCACTGCAATGAATGTTGGAGTGCTACTGCTTCTTCAAGATCCTGATTTGGGGGGATACTTCCCAAAGTGAGATTACTAGATAATTCAATTTTTAATTTTTTGAAGACCTACCATACTGTTTTCAGTGGGGGCTACATCATTTTGTATTCTAACCAACAGTGTACAAGGGTTCCAATTTCTCCATGCCCTCACCAATGCTTGTTTAGTTTTGGTTTTTTGATAGCAGTAATCCTGACAGGTGTGAGGTGATACCTCATTGTAGCTTGATTTGCATTTCTCTGATGACTGGTGATGTTGAGCATCTTTCTTGGTCCACTCATTTCTCTTGGACCCCACTGCTGCCAGACAATTCAGACAGCATCCTCTCCTGCTCGAGTTCTTTCAGGAATCTCCAAACAGGTCTCACCTTACCCACCCTCTCCTGCCTGCACCCCACCCACTCTACACAAGTAGGGAACTCTTTCCAAACACAAACCATTCCCTTGGTGAAACCTTCTGTTTCCCCCATTACTCTCAGGATAAAAGTGAGCATCACTAATACAGTTCCCTCACCTGAGCAGCAGGGATCCAGATGCATCTCTAGCTTTCTGCAGGTTAACCACACCAGCTTTACTGAAAGGGTGCATCCACATTCCTGCATCACTTACACAAACTCCTACAGCTAACCCTTCACCTCCTTTGGAGCTCAGTTCAAACATCCCTTCCTGCCAGACATCTGCTGGACATCACACCCACATTCTGTGACACCGCCTGCTTCTTCTTCCTAAACTCACTATGCGTGCTGTGTGTGCTTAGTCACTCAGTTGTGTCTGACTCTTTGTGACCCCATGGACAACAGCCTGCCAGGTTCCTCTGTCCATGAGGATTCTCCAGGCAAGAATACTAGAGTGGGTTGCCCTCCTCCAGGGGATCTTCGCAACAAGGGATGGAGCCCAGGTCTCCCACATTGCAGGCAGATTCTTTACCATCTGACCCACCAGGGAAGCTCACGATTGTGATTAAATCCATAACTATATTAGGATCTGTTGCTGCTTCCAGAATGCAAACTACAATAGATTGGAGTACATGTGCATCTGGTCCTCACTGTGTCTGCAGGGCTTAGAAAGAGCCTAGCACACACCAGGACTCAGCCAATACTTCTGCAGTTCATTCTTGATGAGCTTTGCTTGTTCAGAAGCAGCTCCTCCAACTGTGTTGAAAGCAAAGGTCTTGGAGTCTGACACACGTGGCTCAGTTTCTCGAGACTCAGTTTTCTCACTGGTAAGGAGGAATAACTATGCATGGGGTCTAGCCTGGAGTTCAACAAAGGTCAGTAGTTACCGAGTGAGGTCAGAGTAACAAAGTCTCTATTCTTGCCTCCTGATGGAGACATTTACTCATTACATACAGAGCGGAGACCGGATTAGGCAGTTTCCTAGGACTACGGTAACAAAGTACCATAGGCTGGGGGCTTAAGCAACAGAAATACATTGACTCATGATTCTGAAGGCTGAAAGTCTAAAATCAAGGTACCAGCAGCATTGGTTCCTTCTGATGACTGGGAGGAAAGGCATGTTCCGAGCCTCTAACCCAGTTTATGGTGGCTGAGGCAATCTTTGCACTCCTTAGCTTGTAAAAACATCACTCCCATCCCTGTTTCCATCTTCATATGGTATTCTCCCTGTGCAGGGGCATGTGTGCAAATTTCCCCTTTTCAAGGGAAAATGGAGCCATGTATGTATATGGCTGAGTCTCCTCATTCTTCACCAGAAACTGTCACAATCTTGTCGGCTAATCGGCTGTAACCCAATACAAAATTAACAGCTTTTTTAAAAAAAATTTCCCCTTTTTAAAAAGACACTGGTCATGGAGTATGAGGGGCCCACACCTTACTCCAGTATAATGGCATTTTAACTAATTACATATGTAACAATCCTATTTCCAAATCAAGTCACATTGTAAAGTACGAGGGGTTAGGACGTCAACTCGGGTTGGCAGGGATACAGTCCAACCCATAACAGAACCTGTCCACAGGGTCTGAATAGGAGCCCCCAGGTGTCCTGAGTCGGGGATGGGCATGGATGGGATCCATTTGATGGCTCAAATGCGGGCTGGAAGTCCCGTGTGGCAGACACAAGGCTGTGTGGCCAACGCAATGTACCCTCCAGTCCTGCCTGGCCTCAGAAAGTAACTTTGTTTCTTTTCATACTAATTAATTAATTAATTTGGGGGTGCCGGGTCTTAGTTGGGGCATGTGGGATCTTTTTCAGTTGCAACATGAGGCCTCTTAGTTGCCACATGCAGGATCTAGTTCCCTGACTGGGGATTGAACCCGAGCCCCCTGCATTGGGAGTGCAGAGTCTTAGACCCCGCACCACCAGGGAAGTCCCTCGCGAAGTCACTTTGGAATGAAGGGAATCTCTGTCATCTCCAGAGCAGGCAGAGAGCCCCACTATGCCGCCGGTGAGGACTTGAGAACCTCTCCGGGGCTCTCTTGAGACCCATTGCCCAGGCATCCCACCACCGGAGGGCTCTCCCTGACTGCAAGAGGCCTTGTCTCACAGAGGAAGCCACCCTCCCTCCCTGCCCCTTTCCCCTGTTTCCTTCCTCATAACTTGCAGGCTGAATAAAAGTGAGCAAGCATTGCTGGGGCAAGGTTCGGCCCCCAGGACTGCATGGCGGGCTTCATGGGAAGGCTTCTTGGCTCACAGGGGTCTCTGGGGTGCTCCCACCCGACTACCGGACCCCACAGCCTGTGTTCCCTCAGCAGCCAGAAGACGTGATGGGCCCTTCACACTGAGCACTTGTTTACTCTGACAGTGGCAGAGAGATTCCCACCGACACCACTCCCTAAGGCCAGAGGGTCACAATCCTAATTTCCCCCTCACTTCCTCACTGTCACATGTATCCCAGCTCCTCATTTAAACAAAGGCCTAAAGCTGGTGAAGGCTCCTGAGAGTCCCTTGGACAGCAAGGAGATCCAACCAGTCCATCCTAAAGGAAATCATTCCTGAATATTCACTGGAAGGACTGATGCTGAAACGGAAACTCCAGTACTTTGGCCACCTGATGTGAAGAGCTGACTCACTGGAAAAGACCCTGATGCTGGGAAAGATTGAGGGCGGGAGGAGAAGGGGATGACAAAGGATGAGATGGTTGGATGGAATCACCGACTTGATGGACATGGGTTTGAGTAAAGTCTGGGAGTTGGTGATGGACAGAGAGGCCTGGCATGCTTCAGTCCATGGGGTCGCAAATAGTCAGACGTGACTGAGTGACTGAACTGAACTGAACTGAAAACTGGTGAGGGACAGCCCAAGCACGTATTAAGTGCTTGATGAACATTTCCCCAATGTTTTCCATGCTCTCCACTTGCATTTCCAGCCTCTGAGTGGACCTGTCTTTAGCTGAGCACTCTCCCAACTCCTGTTCTGTGCCCGTTGCCAGGCAGGCTCCAGCCCCACAGCTGACCAGTCACCTCAGCTAGAAGACGTCTCTCTAGGGGCTGCCGGCATCTGCCTCCCAGTCTCCATCAAGCCTGGCCTCACCTCTCCACCCACACAGCCTCCATCAGGCCCACACTTGTCTTGTCTCCAATTCATGACTCTCCACTCTTGTGGTCTCCTTCCATCCTATCCATCTTCCCCTCTGCCTCCAGAGCCCCAGGACAGCGAGGGACCCCACATCTAACCCTGCACATCTGGATGTGCATAGTCCAGCCTCCACTTCTCTAACTGTCTTCCCCTGCCAGCCTCACTATGTCACCCTCTGCCTCAGTCACTCCAACTCGCACACTGTGGGACCCAACTCCAACATCACCTGTGACTCAGCTCTGATCACCTCACTCCTCATCCTTCCTCCCAGGACAGGTTGGACACATGTCCGCTGTGGCATTTGTCATGCCTTGTTGTGATCCTCTGTCAATTAGTCACTCTCTCCCATAAGAGTACCAAATGTCTTCAAACTCCAGGTACACAAAACCACAAGGCAGCATAATACAGAAGGCAGGCTGCCTGGCTTCAAGCCCAAGATTCTGACTGTGGAACCCAGAGACGGGCATTTTAACAACCCAGTGGCACTCTTGTTGCGGGTGGTCCTTGGGTCCCACATTGAGACCTGCTGCTCTGGTGGGCTCCAGGCTGGGGGTCCGGTCTTGTTTGTGGGTGAGTTTCCTCAGCTCCTGCTCGGTGCCTGTCATGGGGAATATGACAGGAGGCCCCCAGTAGGGGCCGTGGCTCAATCATGGCTCCCCGCTTCCACCAGCTGAGGTTCTACGGCAAGCCCCTCAGTCTCTGAGGTTGGCTCTGAGCTCCCTCTGAATAAGGAAGGCCATCAAGTCTGGCTCACAGAGTTGTGGGGAGAACTGGAAGACACACAAACCTCAGCTCAGCTTTCCATCCAATACCCCACCTGTAAACAAGGCTGAATCTATGGCAACCTGTGCTTCTTAAGATTTCTCAGAGGTGCTGCGGTCTCGCTCCAGCCCTATCAGGGGTTATCTACTTGCATGCAAGTAGATGGAAAATCTACTGGGAGGAAAAATCCCTTCCCTTCTTTGGAACTGATGGAGATTAAAGCTTGTCCTGAGTTTGCCTAGGTCTCTTGTCAAGTTTTAGAAGGGTGAATAATAGTGCACAGATGAAGGCCCCAACATTTCCCAAGAAGACAAGAGGTAGGAAGTGTTTCCAGCATAGTGTGATGAGGACAGGCCCTAGGGTGAGGACTACGGGGTGCAGAAGTGGCCATGGCCTGGCATGCGGACCAGCAGACGTTCAGGTGGCCGGGGGCCAGGGCCTGCCCGGAAGTTGGCACTCTGTGTCATCAGGTTCCTCCTGGCACCCAGCTCTGGGCTCTGCCTCACCGTCACATGAAGTCATTCATGCAGCAAACATTAACTGAGGGCATACTCCATGCTGGTGCTGTGCTGGGCCTAAGGATACAGAGGTGCCAAGATAGATAAGATAAGCCTCTATACAAGAGGATTTACAATATTGGGGTATGTGTGTGTGTGTGAGGGGGGGTGACAGATAAGCAAGCAGGAGCAAGATAGTAATGCTGGGATGAACGTAGGGAAGGACTGGAGAGAAGGACTTCCAAGATGGAGTCTGGCCGTTATGTGTGAATTGAGATAGAAGAGGCCAATGTCTCCTGTTTCAGAATTAAGACTTGTCTGGGCACTGCATGCCATGCTGCTTCTCCCAGTGCAGGCCAGGCCCTCTGCAACCTCATCCATTAGCCCCTGAGTCCACGACCCTGGGAGCTAGGGTTGGCCAGCTCCCACAGGGCTGTAGAAGGACAGAAGGACAGAGAGGGCAGAAATAGCCTGGAAGGCCAGATATGTCAAGAATTCAAGGTCGGGACCCTGCTACCCCGATATAGGTTCGCTGTGCTAATTTTTGTAGATCCAACTATTTGGGGCTACTTCTTCTTGGATTCTTATAAGCCCTTTGTAATCTTATTTAAGAAAATATTTTACATGGGCCAGTTTTGTTCATTCATTTATTCAAAAAAGTATTTATCAAGCATAGACCAAGTGCTAGGTGTAATGCTAGGTGCTTGAGTTATATCAAAGAACAATTTTCACAAAAATCTTGTTTTCTTGGAGCATGTGCTCTAGAAGGGGAAAACAGACAATAAACAATAAGCATAACAAATAAATCAGTTATATAGTATATAGAAAGTTGTAAGGGCCAGGAGGAAGAAAGTAGAATAGAGTGAGGAAATTGGGGGCCTAAAGAAGAAGGGAGAAAATTACCTTCTACAGAGCATAAGGTGGTCAGGTGAGGCCTCACTGGGCAGGTGAACTGTGGAGGCTCCAGGCGAGGCCTCACTGGGCAGGTGAACTGTGGAGGCTTTGAGGAGGTGAAGGAGACACTGTTAGGATATCTGAGGGAAGAGCACTCCTGGCAGAAACACATCGAGTGCACAACCCTATGTGGGAGTGCTTCTGTAATGCATGAGAATCAGCAAAGTGACTGGCGCTGGAGCAGAATAAGTGAAAGACAGAGCTAAGGATAAGGAGACAGGGGTATGAGAGGGCTGGAGCCTGGGACAGCCACTGAGAGGCTTGAGCGTCTGGGTTCCCTCTGAAACAATCACTCTGGATGTCACTTGGGACTCCAGGAGCAGAAACAGGGGGGATAGTTTGAACGCTATCACATAGCTCAGGTGTGAATCAATAATGCCCTGACAGAGGTGGAAAGCAGGAAACCTGGTGCACAGTAGGCAGCCCTGGACCTGACTGCAAGATGACCGATGGGGTTTCCGGACACATTGGATGTGGGCTGTGAGAGAAGAGAAAGGCTGAGTTTGAGTGGGTTTCTGTTGCTTGCAGCCAAAGGAGCTGAGTCCTGAAACTGGTCCCCGTTGTCTTCACCAGAATTCAGGGCAGTCAGGCTCAAGGCCTGGCACACTGCCTCAGAAACCACCCATTGCCCTATGAGAAACTAGAGGTGATGACTAAGCCAAGGGATTGAGTGAGCTGGGCTGTGTTTCCACATAAAAGCCTGAAGTGAGAAAGAACAAAGGGTGTGAATGAGAAATCCAGGAAATAGACCTAGGAGCTTATCTGGGTTCAGCACATTTTCCCACACATTGTCAGCAACTGCAAGGCGAGTCCTCAGCTCTGCGGCTGAAACTTCTCAGTAAAGGCATCGGACCACACGCATCATTCAGTTCACCACAGCTGGGCCGGTCTCATGGAAACAGTGGGTGCTCGCCTACCTACCAGCCACGAGCCTCCTACATTTCCCAGCCGCCCTTGTTAGTCAGCCAGGTCACGTGACTAACTCTGGCCAATGGTCTACAGACACAGGCCATATGATTTCCTCGCAGGAGGAGGCAGCGCGGTCCTCCATTCCTCTCTTCCTCTACTCCAGTGACCTGTGACAAAAGTGGAGGCAGTCTGGGCTCCCTGAATCACTAAGTGGAAAGAACTACTACCAGCCTGCATTGGACCTTATATAAGAAAGAAACTTTTGTTTATGAAGGGGTTAATTTATTGTGACAGGATGGAATAGCTTTCCCTGATGAATACCACTGGCCAAAGACTGTGGGACCAATTTAAACAATAATAAGATGAGTAAGATTCATGAACCACCTCATAGTTTAAAAGAGCTTTTGTTTACTCTCATTTGATACTCACCTATTACATGAACTAGGTAGTTCCCTTTGAACATTTTCAAATAAATACCTTCTGACTAGCTGGGAAAAAAGCAATCATAGAGGAGTCAGTAGCTTTCCTTTGTAGAAAACAAAGTGGAAAAGGCTTCTTTACTGCACTATCAAAAATTAATGTATACATAGAAACAAACTTAACAGGAAAAAAAGCAGTGCTTATGAAAGCAATGAACTCTACTGAGGAAAATAATGTAAAATTTTAATAAATGGAGAAAGATATTTAGTTTTTTATTAGAAAGGTCAATTGTAAAGATGAAAACTCTTTCCAAATTAGCTTATAAGTGTAATATACAACCAATCAAAATACTAAGATGACTCTCTGAGAGACTTGACAGCATTAATACAAAGGGTCTCTTGGAGAATGAAAAGGTAACAGAGGAGGAAATCTGGATGGAAAAAGTGCAAATGCATGAGCAAATGTCAAAAGTCTATCTTAAAGCCATAATCATTGAGAAAGCATGGTACTGGCAGAGAAATAAACATATCAATGAAAAGTAATAAGCTTACAACAAAACCCAAGTATTTTTAGTAATAGAAGATAAACTCCAAAGACATTAGTGAAAAGGGTTTAATTATTTTCAAATTCCCAAATTCTGAAGTACTGCACACATTCCCGGGGAAGCAGCGGTCACTATGACAAAGATGCTCACTGGAAGGATCTGAGATGGAAAAGGAAGCATTTAGAATGTCTTTGTGTTTGTGCATGTGTGTATGTGACTTTGAAAAATTGTCCCCTATGTATGTATGTAGTAAAGTGATGAGAAAATGCAAGAGAACAATAAGCAATTCAAGACATCCTTTATTTCTTTGAGCGAAGCAAGAGAATGAGATCAGAATGACCTCCAAAGGGTCTCCAAAGATTTGATGATATTCTGTTTATTAAGTTGAGTGTTGGGTAGATGAGGGTTTATTATATTATTTTTTATTCCTTAGATAGACATTATATATATTATTTGCATGTATAAAATATTTCTTAATACATTTTAAAGCCCCTGAGCTATCTAGCTCGTATCTCCCGGAAAACAAGTGAAGAAATAAATTTTAGTGTCATCCTTTTCTTCCCTCAGCAACTCTCCCTCCCAATCCCATCAAATAAAAATTGACTTCCTATACATCAGCAATCACATTTGTAATTTTAATGGAGGGAAAATGCCATTTAAAAGAACACAAATTTTTTTAAACCCCCACAGAAAAAAATTATAAATTCTACTATTGAAGAACATTTTTAAAAACCTGAATAACTCCATAATTTTCATTGGAAATGCTCAAATTAGGGATAAAATCTCTCTGAAATGATGCACAAACTGGAAAAATCCCAGCCAATATCCTAAAGGATTCCTTGAAATTTGCAAAATGATTCTATTTAAAAATATATCTGAGATTGGCTTAAGATCCCTGAGTAGAAGGACATGCATTCACCTCATCCTGCAAGAACACTGAAATCACGACTAACTGTTGAACAACCATCAACAGGAAGACACTGGAACCCACCTAAAAAGATACCCAACATCCAAAGAAAAAGAGAAGCCATGATGAAACCATGAGACAATAAGAGCATATTCATGTTAAAATTAAAATCCTGTACCTGCTGGGTGGGCGATCCACAAACTAGATGACAATTATACCATGGAAGTTCTTACACTGTTGTGAAGGTTCTGAGCCCCACATCAGGCTTCTGAGCCTGGGGATCTAGCAAAGGGACTAGGAATCCATGGGGAAGCTGGCTTTGAAGGCCAGCAGGATTTGATTGCAGGACTTCCACAGGGGAAACAAAGACCCCACTCTTGGAAGGGACACACAAAATCTTGTGTGCACTAGGACACACAGGAAAAGAGCAGTGATCCCACAGGAGACTGAATCTAACCTACCTGCTAGTGCCAGAGGGTGTCCTGCAGAGGCAGGGGTTGTGGTGGCTCACCATGGGGACAAGGGCACTGGCAGAAGCAGTTCTAGGAAGTACCCATTGGTGCGAGTCCTCCTGGAGATTGCCATTAGCCCTACCATAGAGCCTATAGACTGGCTGGGTTGCCTCAGGACAAACAACTAACAGGGAGGGAGCACAGCTCCACCCATCGGAAGATAAGTGGATTAAAGTTTTACTGAGCACAGCTCTGCCCACCAGAGCAAGACTGAATTTTACCCACTGCCAGTCTCTCTCATCAGGAAGCTTGCACAAGCCTCTTACCTAGCATTACATCCACCAGAGGGCAGACAATAGAAGTTAGAAGAACTATAATCCTGTAACCTCCAGAGCAAAAACTATAATCACAAAAAATTAAACAAAATAAAAAGGCAAAGGATTATGTCCCAGATGAAGGAACAGATAAAATCCCAGAAAAACAACTAAATGTAATAGAGATAGGCAACCTTCCAGAAAAAGAATTCAGAATAATGATTGTGAAGATGTTTCAAGATCTTGAGAAAAGAATGGAGGCAGAGACTCAGAAGATGCAAGAAATATTTAACCAAGACCTAGGAGAACTAAAGAACAAACCGAGATGAACAATAGAATAACTGAAATGAAAAATACATTAAAAGTAATCAATAGCAGAATAACTGAGGCAAAACAGATAAGGGACCTAGAAGACCTAATGGTGGAAATCAGTGCCATGGAACAGAATTTTTTTTTTTTAAAAAAAGATCACCTAAGGGACCTCTGGGACAATGTTAAAGGCACCAACATTCACATTATAGGGGTTTCAGAAAGAGAAGAGAGAGAGCAAGGACCTGACAAAATATTTGAAGAGGTAATAGCTGAAAAAATCCCCAACATGAGAGAAGAAACAGTCAAACAAGTCCAAGAAGTTCAGAGAGTCATAGGCAAGATAAACCCAATAATGAATATGCCAAGCCATATAGTAGTCAAATTGACAAAAATTAAAATATAAAATATTAAAAGAAACAAGGAGGAAATGACAAACAGCATACAAATGAATACCCAATGAGATTGTCAGCTGATTTCTCAGCAGAAACTCCACAAGCCAGAGGAAGTAGCATGATGTGTTTTAAATGGTGAAAAGGAAGAACCTAAAACCAAGAATGCTTTACCCAGTGAGGCTCTCATTCAGACTTGATGGAAAAATCAAAAGATTCACAGACAAGCAAAAACAGAGAATTCAGCACCACCAGACAGGCTTTGCAACAAATGCTAAAGGAACTTCTGTGGGCAGGAAACACAAAAGAAGGAAAAGACCTACAAAAATAAATGTAAAACAATAAGAACATATATATCAGTAATAACCTTAAATGTAAATGGATTAAATGCACCAACCAAAAGACAGATTGACTGGGTGGACACAAAAACAAGACCCATATATATACTGTCTACAACAGACCCACCTCAGACCTAGGGACACATACAAACTGAAAGTAAGGGGATGGAAGAGGTATTCCAGGCAAATGGAAATCAAAAGAAGTTGGAGTATAAATATTCATAGCAGACAAAATAGACTTTAAAACACAGACTGTTTTTAGAGAAAAATAAGGACACTACATAATAATCAAGGGATCAATCCAAGAAGAAGATATAGCAATTTTAAATATATATTCATCCAACATAGATGCACCTCAATATGTAAGGCAAATACTAACACTCAAAAGGGGGAAAGTGACAGTAAAACAGTAATAATGGGGGACTTTGACATCCCACTTTCATCAATGGACAGGTGATCCAGACAGGATACCCCAACCAGACAAAGATACCACAATTAAAGGAAAATTACTGGTCAATATCACTGATGAACATAGATGCAAAATTCCTGGACAAATACTAGCGATCTGAATCCAACAATACATTAAAAAGGCCATACACCATGATCAAGTGGGATTTATCCCAGGGATGCAAGGAGTTTTCAATATCCTCAAATCATTCAGGGTGATACACCACATCAACAAATGGAAGACCAAAAACCAAATGATCAACTCAATAGATACAGAAAAGGCTTCTGACAAAATTCAGCACCCTCATTTATGATTTTTAAAAAAAAACTCTTCAGAACGTGGGCATAGGGGACATAATAAAGGCCATATGTGACAAGCCTACAGTTAATATCATCCTCAATGGTGAGAAGCTGAAAGCATTTCCTCTGAGAACAGGAACAAGACAAGAATGTACACTCTTGCCACTTTTATTCAGCATAGTTTTTGAAGTCCTGCTAGAGTACACCAGTGAATTTGGTAAAGTTGCAGGTTACAAAATTAACACAGAGAAATCTATTGCATTTCTAAACACACAGAAATCTATTGCATTTCTATATACAAATAACAAAAGGTCAAAAGGAGACATTCAAGAAGCAATTCCACTTACCGTAAGAACAAAAAGAATAAAACATCTAGTCTGA
Source organism: Antilocapra americana (assembly GCA_007570785.1). Lineage (NCBI taxonomy): Eukaryota > Metazoa > Chordata > Mammalia > Artiodactyla > Antilocapridae > Antilocapra > Antilocapra americana. The sequence goes on from ML660247.1 coordinate 3,685,441, forward strand.
AGTCAGGAATCCTTGGAAGACTCAGGAATCCCTGACTTCAGACTATACTACAAAGCTATAGTCATCAAAACAGTATGGTACTTTCACAAAAATAGAAATATAGATCAATAGAAAAGGGTAGAAAGCCCAGAAACAAACCCAGGCACTTACAGTCAATTAATCTATGACAAAGGAGAGAAGACTACACAATGTTGGAAAGACAATCTCTTCAACCAGTGGCTGGGAATACTGAACAGCTCCTTGTAAACAAATTAAATTAGTCATTCTTTAACACCATACACAAAAATAAGCTCAAAATGGGTCAAGACCTAAACGTTGGACAAGACACTATAAAACTCCTAGAGGAAAACCTAAGCAGAACACTCTCTGATATAACTTACAGCAATATCTTTTTTGATCTGTCCCCTAGAATAATAGAAATAAAAATAAACAAATGGGACTTACTTAATTCAAAATCTTTTACATAGCAAAGGAAACAACACACAAAATTAAAAGACAACCCACAGATTGGGAGACAATATTCACAAGTGATGTGACCAACAAGGGATTAGTCTCCAAAACTTACAAACAGTTTATGAGGCTTAACATCTTCAAAACAAACAACCCAATCAAAAAATAGGCAGAAGTCATAAATAGTTACTTCTCTAAGGAAGACATACAGATAGTCAAGAGGTACATGAAAGAATATTCAGCATCACTAATTATTAGGAAAATGCAAACCAAACTATAATGAGATATCACCTCACACCAGTCAAAATGGCCGTCATCAAAAAACCCCACACTGTCGGTAGGAAGGTAAATTTGTATAGCCAATAATGGAGAACAGTATGGAGTTTCCTTAAAAATCTAAAAATAGAGCGACCCTGCGATCCCACTCGTGGTTATCTATCCAGAGAAAAATTGGGTCTGAAAGGATGCATGCATCCTAATGTTCATTGCAGCACTGTTTATAATAGCCAAGACATGGAAGCAACCTAAACGTCCATCGACAAAGGAATGGATGAAGATGTGGTACATACACACAACAGGATGTTACTTAGCTATTAAACAGAAGCCTGGCTGTGAGTGTTTGAGAGTCTCCTGTGGAGGAACAGGTTGGCAGGGACGTGCCGTGGGGACAGGGGCACTGGCAGCAGCAGTCCTGAGAGGCACTTGTTGGCATAGGTCCTTTTGGCAGTCACCTTTAGCCCTACCATGGAGCCTGAAGGCTCCAGGACTGGGCCACCTCAGTTGAAACAACTAGCAGGGCAGTACAGCCCCACCCATCAGCAGAAAATTGGATTAAAGATTTACTGAGCATGGCCCTGCCCTCCAGAGCAAGACCCAGTTTCCTCCAGAGCACAGCCAGTCCCTCCCATGAGGAAGCTTACACAAGCCTCTTACGCTCATAATCAGAAGGCATACAGAAAAAGCAAGAACCACAGCCTCCAGAACGAAAACTACAATCACAGAAAGCTAGCCAAATGATCACATGCTCAATGAAGCTATGAGCTATACCATGCAGGGCCACCCAAGATAGATGGGTCATAGTGGAGGATTTTGACAAAACATGTCCACTGGAGAAGGGAATGGCAAACCATGTCATTCTAGCGTCAGGAACCCCCTGAACAGTATGAAAAAGCAAAAAGGTAAGAAAGAAGCAATAGTAAAGATTACTAAAAATAAAAGCTGGTTCTTTGAGAAGATAAACAAAATTGACAAACCTTTAGCCAGACTCATCAAGAAAAAAAAAGAGAGAGAAGAATCAAATCAACAAAATCAGAAATGAAAAAGGAGAGTTTACAAAGACAATGCAGAAATACAAAGGATTTGTATTTATAATATTGTTTATCATTTTTATTTTTTAGGTTTAGATACTACTTATTCACTTCCCAAAATGGAAAACAAGGATTTAAGTTTCTTACACCACCCACTTCCCTCATAGCTCAGTTGGTAAAGAATCCACCTACAATGCAGGAGACCTCGGTTTGATTCCTGGGAGAAAGATCCCCTGAAAAAGGGATTGGCTACCCACTCCAGTATTCACGGGCTTCCCTTTTAGCTCAGCTGGTACAGAATCTGCCTGCAGTGCAGGAGACCTGGGTTCACTCCCTGGAGAAGGGAAAGGTCACACACTCCAGTATTCTGGCCGGGAGAATTCCATGGACTGTATAGTCCATGGGGTTGCAGAGAGTCAGACACAACTGAGCAACTTTCACTTTCATGTCACACAATCCCTCAACTGTGTGTACATTCCCCACTTTCCTAACTTAGTTTTTTTCACAGTAAACCAATTTCCATATTGATAGTCATGGCTTTGTAAATATTATTTATAGATGAACCATATGCACAATGACTATGACCATCTTTTCTTTACTTTCAGCTTTAGTTTTTACCAGAGTTTATAATGGCTTTATTTTTCGTTTGTTTGTTTTAGAAGTATGTTTATGTATGTTGTCATTATTTTGTTTTGTTTAGTTATTCACTAGCTTCACTTCTGATAATTCTCCTCTAAAAATACTTACGCACATCCAATAATCTCTCAATTTTGTTTTCTTTTTTGGAGATCTTTTTCCTGTGATTCTCCTCCAAATGGAACCAGCTGCTGTTAGCCAACAACATGGCCACAGTCCTGGACTTTTAGTCACATCAGCCTTTCATAACAGCCTTTCTTTCGCCTTTCAGCTGTGTTTCATTTTTTCATCTATTTCTGGTGTTTTGTCATCTTTCTTTCTCCTGTTTTACTTTCTCCCATGAATAGGAGGTACGTTGTGAGAAAGAGAAGGTCATTCTCACTTGCTAGAAAAGTTTTCTGGTGAAGAAAGCAACATAAACTGTTAACCAAAAAAGGCAGAAAAGAAAGAATTAGCTGAAACAGAGAAATTGTGATCATCCAGGATAAGGAGATAATCTGTATGAGAAAGTTTCCAGGGATTACACACGAATGAGCTGGCTTTGGAAAGGGAAGTCTTCCCACAACCATCACCAGGGACAGCTAAAAGATAGACTCCATTTCTGGGAATTTGGCAGACTAGGTTATTCAGGCCAATCTTCCTGCTGAAGACAATTTAAAATGTTGGATAAAACAGAAGAAATATCCAAAATTTGGCTAACTATTAGATTTACTAGATTCGTGTTTCGACAGCCAAAAACTGGCCAACTGATAATAATTCCTTATGTTTCAATCGAGTAGTAAAGAATTAACAGTACAAAAATCTAAGAGAAAGAGGGATCGATCCCTAGAGCAATAAGAGCAATACTGGAGCTGCTTTTGCTCCAAGTGCGTTTTTTGATCCAAGCAAACCTGAACTTTGTCTCTTGATGGTGAGGGGGCAAAAGTCAAAAGTGTAATAGGAAAATCTCCCACAATAGTCTACAAACCTGAAAAGCTACTCTCAGGAAAAAAAAAAAAAAAACAGAATTAGCGAACTAAATGAGAGTTGCTGAGGCACTGAGCAGAAAGGAAGGAGGGAGTCCTCTAAAAATTTGTCGTCGTAAGTAGACCTTTACGGAGATTTGAATCCTAAGTTAACATTCTAGCATGGTCCCAAAGTAAGCTCAAAAGTGAGTTTTGTTTAAGTGGCCTTCGGCTGGTAGTAACACCAGACAACTTGCAGAAACAAATGCAAATCTTGAAAGAAAGCATTTCATTTCACAAATACTTTTGCAAGGAAAACGAGGAGCATACGATAAAAAATAACCAAGCCCATAAGGGAAAATGCACCACAGTGAGAGCCCGCAGAAACCGACCTACAAAAAAGTCCAGAGTTAGAAACCTAAGACATAGATTGCCAAAGAGCTGTGTCTATGATGTTAAAAGATATTGAAAGCTTAAAGACTGTCTGCAGGAAAAAGTTATGTGCAGAGAAAAGGAAACTATAAAACTGACAGAAAATTTGAAGTAGAACCAAATAGAACTTCTAGGAATAATTTTTAAAGACTAATCAAAATTTAAGACTCATATCTTTTTAACTTACATTTCATTTTGTAAAATATAACATAACATGAAACTTACCATTCATTTTCTTAACACCACAAACATTTTGTATTGGTGCAGAGCCAAGTGACAATGTTGTGGTAGTTTCAGGTGAACAGCCAAGGGACTCAGCCGTACATATACTTGTATTTATTCTCCCCCAGACTCCTCTCCCATTCAGCCTGGCACATAACACTGAGCAGAGTTCCATGTCCTTTACAGTATGTCCTTGTTGGTTATCCATTTTAAATAGAGCAGTGTGTACATGACCTTCCCAAAGTCCATAACTATCCCTTCCCCCCAGCAGCCATAAGTTCATTTTCTAAGTCTGTGAGTCTCTTTCTCTTTTGTAAGTTCATTTGTATAATTTCTTTTTAGATTGCACATAAAAGGGTGTCATATGATATTTCTCCTTCTCTCTCTGACTTACTTCACTCAGTATGACACTGTCTAAGTCCATCCATGCTGCTGCAGATGGCATTATTTCATTCTTTTTAATGGCTGAGTAATATTCCATTGTGTATATGTAACACTTCTTTATCCATTCTTCTGTCATTGGACATTCATGTTACTTCCATGTTTGAAACTTACCATTTAGATCATTTTTAGGTATACAATTCAGTGGCATTAAGTATTTTCTTATTGTCAAGAGCCAAAACCACCATCGTGAGCCATAATCACCTTCTGAACCTTTCCATCTTCCCAAATGAATACCTTTTGGTACCCTTTTGGATACTCTTTCAAACAGTACTGAAACTTTGTATGCTTTAAATACTAACTCTTCTCCAGTCCCTAGAAACCAACCTTCTACTTTATGTCTCTGTGGATTGAGTGCTCTAGGTACCTTATGTGACTGAAACCATGCAATATTTCCCCTTTTATGTATGGCTTAAATCACTTAGCATAATGTCTTCAAACCCAGCATTTCCTTCTTTAAAAAAGTTTACTGTGGTATATATACATAACATAAATTTCACCATTTAACCATTTTTAAAAAAAGTTTCTTTACTTTATTGTGTTGGTTTTGCCATACATTGACATGAATCTGCCATGGGTATACATATATTCCCCTTCCAGAACCCCCCTCCCTCCTCCCTCCTGATTCCCTCTCTCTGGGTGATCCCGGTGCACCAGCCCTGAGCATCAAACCTGGGCTGGCGATTGATTTCACTTATGATAATTAACATGTTTCAATGCCATTCTCCCATATCATCCCACTCTTGCCCTCTTCCACAGAGTCCACGAGTCTGTTCTATATGTCTGCATTTCTTTTCCTGTCTCGCATACAGGGTTCTCGTTACCATCTTTCTAAATTCCATATATATGCATTAGTATACTGTATTTTTGTTTTTCCTTCTGGCTTACTTCACTCTGGATAATAGGCTCCAGTTCCGTCCACCTGAGTAGAACTGATTCAAATGAATTCTTTTTTAATGGCTGTGTAATATTCCATTGTGTATATGTACCACAGCTTTCTTATCCATTCGTCTGTTGATGGACATCTAGGTTGCTTCCATGTCCTGGCTATTGTAAACAATGCAGCGATGAACATTGGGGTACATGTGGCTCTTTCAATTCTGGTTTCCTTGGTGTGTATGCCCAGCAGTGGGATTGCTGGGTCATATGGTAGTTCTATTTCCAGTTTTTTAAGGAATTTCCACACTGTTCTCCACAGTGGCTGTACTAGTTTGCATTCCCACCAACAGTGTAAGAGGGTTCCCTTTTCTCAACATCCTCTCCAGCATTTATTGCTTGTAGATTTTTGGATGGCAGCCATTCTGACTGGTGTAAAGTGGTACCTCATTATGGTTTTGATTTGCATTTCTCTGATAGTGAGTGATGTTGAGCATCTTTTCATGTGTTTGTTAGCCATTTTTATGTCTTTGGCACAAAGACAGAAATATAGATCAATGGAACAGAATAAAAAGCCCAGAAATAAATCCACACATCTATGGATACCTTATCTTTGACAAAGGAGGCAAGAATATACAATGGAGAAAAGACAATCTCTTTAACAAGTGGTGCTGGAAAAACTGGACAGCCACTTGTATAAGAATGAAACTAGAACACTTTCTAACATCATACACAAAAATAAACTCAAAATGGATCAAAGATCTAAACATAAGGCCAGAACCTATAAAACTCCTAGAGGATAACATAGGCAAAACACTCTCTGACATAAACCAAAGCAGGATCCTCTATGACCCACCTCCCAGAATATTGGAAATAAAAGCACAAATAAACAAATGGGACCTAATTAAAATGAAAAGCTTCTGCACAACAAAGGAAACTAAAAGCAAGGTGAAAAGGCAGTCTTCAGAATGGGAGAAAATAATAGCAAACGAAGCAACAGACAAACAATTAATCTCAAAAATATACAAGCAACTCCTGCAGCTCCATTCCAGAAAAATAAATGACCCAATCAAAAAGTGGGCCAAAGAACTAAACAGACATTTAACCATTTTAAAGTGTACCATTTAGAGGTTTGATTAGATTCACAGTCTTGTGCGGCCATCACCAACATCCATCCCAGCAACTTTTTTCATCTTGGTATAACTGAAACTCTAAGCCCATCAAACTATAACTCCCCATTCTCCCCGTTCTCCAGCTCCTGGCAACCACTATTCTACTGTCTGTCTCTATCAGTTTAACTACTAAGTGTCTTATTTAAGTGGAACCATACAGCATTTGTCCTTCTGTGATTGTCTTATTTCACTCAGCATAATGTCTTCAAGATTTATCCATGTTGTCACACACTGCAGAATTTCATTCCTTTTTAAGCCTATATAATATTCCATTCTGTGCATGAACCACATTTTGTTTATCTATTCATCTGTCTATGGACACTTGGGTTGCTTCTACATTTGAGCTACTGTAAACAACGACACTATGAACACACGTTTACAAGTATCTCTTCAGGATCCCACTTTCATTCTTTGGAATAAATATCCACAAGTGGAATTACTGAATCATATGCCAGTTCTATTTTTAAAGTTTTGAGGTATCACCATACAGCTAGCTATATCATGTCCCAGAGTAGCTATAACATTTTATATCTCCGCTAATATTGTACGAGTATTCCAATGTCATCATATCCTCACCAACATTTGTTGCTTTCTGTTCTTTAAATAGTAGCCATCCTAATGGGTGTAAGGTGGTAGCTCATTATAGTTTTGATTTACATTCCCCTAATGATAAGTGACATTGAGAGTTTTTTGATGCACCTATTGGCTATTTGTATACTTTCTTTGGTGAACTATCTGTTCAAGACCATTGCCCATTTTAAAATTGGATTGCTTTGTCTCTGTTTTGAATTTTGGGGATTCTGTATATGTTCCAGATATAAATCGGTTAACAGTTAGATATACAATTCACAAGTGTTTTCTTCTATTCTGTGGGTGGCCTTTCTGCTCCATTAATGGTATCTTTCAATGATGAAAATATTTAGTTTTGGTAAAGTCTAATTTGTCTATTTTTCTTCTGTTAACATGGATATATTATCCTATCCAAGAATTCATTGCCAAGCCCAATGTCATCACTCTTTTGTCTTATGTTTTCTTCTAATAGTTTTTTTTTTTTTTTTGCTTTAGAGCTTATTAATACATTTAGGTCCTTGATCCATTTTGAGTTAACTTTTGTATATGATTTTGAGATAAGGATCCAATTTCATACTTTTGCATGTGGCTATCCAGTTTTCTCAGCACTGTTGTTGAAAAGACTGCTATTTACCCATTAAATGGTTTTGGAACCTTAGTCAAAATTCATTTGACCATACAGACAAGTGTTTATTCATCAAATCTCTATTCTATTGATTTTTATTAATGTCTTTATAGATTCTAATGTTAAATAGATTCAAGGGCTTAGATCTGATAGACAGAGGGCCTGAAGAGCTATGGATGGAGATTCGGGACATTGGATAGGAGGCAGTGATCAAGACCATCCCCAAGAAAAAGAAATGCAAAAAAGTGAAATGATTGCCTGAGGAGGCCTTACAAACAGCTGAAAAAAGAAGAGAAGCTAAAGGCAAAGGATAAAAGGAAAGATATGCCTATCTGAATCCAAAGTTCCAAAGAATAGCAATGAGAGATAAGAAAGCCTTCCTTAGTGATCAATGCAAAGAAATAGAGGAAAACAATAGAATGGGAAAGACAACAGATCTCAAGAAAATTAGAGATACCAAGGGAACATTTCATGCAAAGATGGGCACAATAAAGGACAGAAATTTTATGGACCTAACAGAAGCAGAAGATACTAAGAAGAGGTGGCAGGAATACACAGAAGAACTATACATAAAAGATCTTCATGGCCCAGATAATCACGATGGTGTGATCACTCACCTAGAGCCAAACACCCTGGAATGTGAAGTCAGGTGGGCCGTAGGAAGCATCACAACGAACAAAGCTAGTAGAGGTGATGGAATTCCAGTTGAGCTATTTCAGGTCCTAAAAGATGATGCTGTGAATGTGTTACACTCAATATGCCAGAAAATTTAGAAAACTCAGCAGTGGCCGTAGGACTGGAAAAGGTCAGTTTTCATGCCGATAATAAAGAAGCGCAATGCCAAAGAATGTTCAAACAAACACACAGTTACACTCATCTCACAAGCTATCAAGGTAATTCTCAAAATCCTCCAAGCCAAGCCTCAACAGTATGTGAACCATGAACTTCCAGATGTTCAAGCTGGATTTAGAAAAGGCAGAGGAACCAAAGATCAAATTGCCAACATCTATTGGATCATCGAAAAAGCAATGAGTTGCAGAAAAACATCTACTTCTGCTTTATTGACTATGCCAAAGCCTTTGACTGTGTGGATCATAACAAACTGTGGAAAATTCTTAAAGAGATGGGCATACCATACCACCTTATCTGCCTCCTGAGAAATCTTTATGCATGTTAAGAAGCAACAGTTAGAACTGGACATGGAACAATAGACTGGTTCAAAATTGGGAAAGAAGTACATCAAGGCTGTATATTGTCACCCTGCTTATTTAACTTTATGCAAAGTACATCATGCAAAATGCTGGGTTTGAAGAAGCACAAGCATAATCAAGATTTCTGGGAGAAATATCAATAACCTTAGATACGCAGAATACACCACTCTTATGGCAGAAAGTGAAGAAGAAATAAAGAGCCTCTTGATGGAGGTGAAAGAGGAGAGTGAAAAAGTTGACTTAAAGCTCACTATTCAGAAAACTAAGATCATGGCATCTAGTCCCATCCCCTTATGGCAAAGAGATGGGGAAACAATGAGAACAGTGACTTTTTTTTACTCCAAAATCACTGCGGATGGTGACTGCAGCCATGAAATTAAAAGACACTTGTTCCTTGGAAGAATAGCTATGACCAAACTAGACAGCATATTAAAAAGCAGAGGCATTTCATTGCCAACAAAAGTCCATCTAGTCAAAGCTATGGTTTTTCCAGTAGTCATGTATGGATATGAGAGTTGGACTATAAAGAAAGCTGAGCACTGAAGAACTGATGCTTTTTAACTGCGGTGTTGGAGAAGACTCTTGAGAGTCCCTTGGACTGCAAGAAAATCACACCAGTTAGTCCTAAAGGAAATCAGTCCTGAATATCCATTGGAAGGACTGATGCTGAAGCTGAAATTCCAATACTTTGGCAACCTGATGTGAAGAACTGAGTCACTAAAAAAGACCCTGATGCTGGGAAAATTTGAAGGTGGGAGGAGAAGGGGACGACAGAGGATGAGACCGTTGGATGGCATCACCAACTCAATGGACCTGAGTTTGAGTAAGCTCTGGGAGTTTGTGATGGACAGGGAAGCCTGGAGTGCTGCAGTCTATGGGGTTGCAAAGAGTTGGACACGACTGAGTGGCTGAACTGAACTGAACTGAATGTCTTTATCCCAATACCACACTATTTGATTACTGTAGTTTAGTAGTCATTTTTTAAATTGGGAAGTGTGTGTTCTGTGATTTTTGTTTCTTCTTCTCAAAGATCATTTTGACTATTTGGGGGTCCTTTAGGCTTCCATATTGGCATCCATGGTAGCTCAGCTGGTAAAGAATCTGCCTGCGATGCAGGAGACCCAAGTTCAATTTTTGGGGTGGGAAGTTCCTCCTGAGAAGGGATAGGCTATGTGCTCCAGTATTCTTGGGCTTCCCTGGTGGCTCAGATGGTAAAGAATCCACCTGCAATGCAGGAGATCTGGATTTGATCCCTGGGTTGGGAAGATCCTCTGGAGGAGGGCATGGAACCCCACTCCAGTATTCTTGCCTGGAGAATCCCCATGGACAGAGGAGCCCGGTGGGCTACAGTCCATGGGGTCACAAAGTGTCAGACATGACAGAGCAACTAAGCACAGCACACAACATAAGTTTCTATATAAATTTTAGGATGGAATTTTCTGTTTCTGCGAAATAAACGGGATTTTGACAGACATTACATTGAATCTGTGGATCACTTTGGGTAGTATTGGAATTTTAATATTAAGTCTTCCAGCCCATGAACATGGCTGTGTTTCTACTTGTTTATGTGGTCTTCAACTTTCCACAGTGTTTTGTAGTTTTCATTGCACAAGTGTTTTATATCTGCGGTCAAGTTAGTGAATAAGTGTTTTATTCTTTTTGATATCATTGTAAGTAAAATTGTAATATTGTAATTTCTCTTTCAGATTTTCATTCTTCTTATATAGAAATGTTACTGATCTTTTTGTGTGTTGACTTTGTATCCTGCTACCTTGTTGAAGTTGTTTATTAGTTCTAATAGCTTTTTGGTGAAATCTTTAAAGTTTTCTATGTATAAGATCATACATCCGCAAATAGAGTTAATTCTGCTTCTTTTTTCAATTTAGATTCATTTTAGTTCTTTTAATTATCTAATTGCTCTGGCTAAAAGTTCCAGAACTATGTTATTACTAAATAGAAGTCTTGAAAGCCAGCATTCTTGCCTTGTTTCTTATCTTAGAGTAAAAACTTTCAGTCTTTCACTGTTTGGTACAAAGTTTGTTTTGGGTTTTTCATATAGGGCTTTTATGATGTGGAGATAGTTTCTTTCTATTCTTAGCTTTTTGATTGTTTTTAAAATGAAAGCATGTTGAATTTTGTCAGATGCTGTTTCTACATCAATTGAGATGATTTCTTGCTACCCTTAATATGTCGGCAAATTTGGAAAACTCAGCGGTGGCCACAGGAATAGAAAAGTTCAGTTTTCATTCCCATCCCAAAAAAAGTCAATGCCAAAGAGTGCTCAAACTACCACACAATTGCACTCATCTCACATACTAGGAAAGTATTGCTCAAAATTCTCCAAGCCAGGCTTCAGCAGTAAGTGAACCATGAACTTCCAGATGTTCAAGCTGGATTTAGAAAAGGCAGAGGAACCAGAGATCGAATTGTCAATATTTGCTGGATCATCAAGAAAGCAAGAGAGTTGTGGAAAAACATCTACTTCTGCTTTATTGACTATACCAAAGCCTTTGACTGTGTGGATCACAATAAACTGTGGAAAATTCTGAACAAGATGGGAATACCAGACCACCTGATCTGCCTCTTGAGAAACCTGTATGCATGTCAAGAAGCAACAGTTAGAACTGGACATGAAACAACAGACTGGTTCCAAAGAGGAAAAGGAGTATGTCAAGGCTGAATATCGTCACCCTGCTTATTTAACTTATATGCAGAGTACATCATGAGTAATACTGGGCTGGATGAAGCACAAGCTGGAATCAAGTTTTCTGGGAGAAATATCAATAACCTCAGATATGCAGATGACACCACCCTTATGGCAGAAAGTGAAGAAGAACTAAAGAGCCTCTTGATGAAAGTGAAAGAGGACAGTGAAAAAGTTGACTTAAAGCTCACTATTCAGAAAACTAAGATCATGGCCTATGGTCCCATCACTTCATGGAAAATAGATGGGGAAACAGTGGCTGACTTTATTTTGGAGGGCTGAAAAATCACTGCAGGTGGTGACTGCAGCCATGAAATTAAAAAACATTCCTTGGAAGGTAAATTATGACCAACCTAGACAGAATATTGAAAAGCAGAGACATTACTTTGCCAACAAAGGTCCATATAGTCAAGGCTATGGTTTTTCCAGTGGTCATGTATGGATGTGAGAGTTGGACTATAAGGAAAGCTGAGCTCTGAAGAATTGATGCTTTTTGAACTGTGGTGTCAGAGAAGACTCTTGAGAGTCTCTTGGACTGCAAGGAGATCCAACCATCCTAAAGGAGATCAGTCCTGAATATTCACTGGAAGGACTGATGCTGAAGCTGAAACTCCAATACTTTGGCCACCTGATGTGAAGAGCTGGCTCATTTGGAAAGACCCTGATGCTGGGAAAGATTGAGGGCAGGAGGAGAAGGGGACACCAGAGGATGAGATGGTTAGATGGCATCACCCATTGAATGGACATGAGTTTGTGTAAACTCCGGGAGTTGGTGATGGACAGGGAGGCCTGGGGTGCTGCAGTTCATGGGGTCACAAAGAGTTGGACATGACTGAGCAACTAAACTGAACTGAACTGAACTTAAGCTTTTCCCTTCATTCTGTTGGTGTGACATAGTACATCGATCAATTTATATTTAACCATCCTTGCATTCCTGCTTGGAATAAATCCCACTTGGTTGGTCATGATGTATAATCCTTTTAATATGTTTCTGAGTTACATTTGCTAGTGTTTTGTTGAAGAGTTTTGCATCAGTGTTCATAAGAGTTATTGGTCTATAGTTTACTTTCCTTGTAGCTTCTGTTTAGCTTGATATCAAGGTAATGTTGGTCTCAGAATGAGTTAGGAAGTGTTCCCTCCTTTTAAGTTTTTCTGGGAAAAGTTTGAGAAAATTTGATATAATTTTTCTTCTTTATATGTTTTGTAGAATTTACTAGTGAAACCATCAAGTCACTGTCTTTTCCTTGTTGGGAGATATTTGGTTACCAGTTAAGTACTCTTACTAGTTATGTATCTAATTGTAGTTTTCTATTTCTTCCTAATTTAGTGTGGGTATGTTTTCTGTTTTTAGGAATTTGCTCATTGCATTTAGATTATCCAATCAGTTGGAATACAATCTTTCATAGTACTCTCTTATAACTTTTTTTTATTTCTATAGAATTAGTAGTAATGTCACAGCTTTCATTTCTGATTTAATAATCTGAGTTTTTTTCTCGTCTCAATCCATCTATCTAAAGGATTGTCAGTTTTGTTGACTTTTCTCAAAGAATAAACTTTTGGTTTGATTGTTTCCTCTATTGTTTTCTATTTTCCATTTAAATGTGTATCTACTCTAAGTTTTATTACTTCCTTCTGCTAGCTTTACATATAGTTTTTTTCTTCTTTTTTTATTGCCTTAAGTTGTAAAGTTAAGTTGTGGATTTGATCTCTTTCTTTTTGTAATGTAAATGCTTATATCTCTATATATCCCCATTAGCAACTTTCACGTTTCTCCATAAAGTTTTAGTATCTTGTGTTTTCATTTTCATTCATCTTTATTTTCCCTTGTGATTTCTTCTTTGATCCACTGGTTGTATTAAAGTATGTTGTTTAATTTCCACAATTTTGTGAGTTTTCCCTTTGTTATTGGTTTCTAACTTCATATGGTTGCAGTTAGAAAAGATAGTTTGTATGTTATCTATGTTTTAATATTTATTGAGGCTACATATGTGGCCTAACACATAATCTATACTGGAACATGTCCCACATGGACTTGAGAATAATGTATATACTGTATTTGTTGGGTAGAGTGTTCCATATATGCTTATTACATCTAACTAGGTTCATGTATTGTTGATACCACAAAATTGTTCTTATTGCTCAGTCACTGACACATGTCCAACCCTGCAACCCCATAGGATATAGCATGCCAGGTTCCATTATCTCCCAGAGTTTGCTCAAATTCAAGTCCATTGAGTCAGTGATGCTATCTAACCATCTCATCCTCTGCCAACCCCTTCTCCTCCCACCCTCAATCTTTTCCAGCATGAGAATCTTTTCCAGTGAGTTGGCTTTTTGCATCAGGTGGCCAAAGTATTGGAGTTTCAGCTTCAGCATCAGTTCTTCCAATGAATATTCAGAGTTGTTTTCATTTAGGTTTGACTGGTTTGATCTTCTTGCAGTCCAAGGGACTCTCAAAGAGTCTTATCCAACATCACAATTCAAAAGCATCAATTCTCCAGTGCTCAGCCTTCTTTATGGTCCAACTCTCATATCCACACATTGATTACTGGAAAAACTACAGCTTTGACCATACAGAGTTTTGTTGGCAAAGCGATGTCTCTGCCTTTTAATATACTGTCTAGGTTTATCATAGCTTTCATTCCAAGGAGCAAATGACTTTTAATTTCATGGCTGCAGTCATCACCATCCCTAGTGATTTTGAAGCCTAAGAAAATAAAATCTGTCACTGCTTCCACATTTTCCCATCCTATTTGCCATAAAGTGATGGGACCAGAGACCATGATGTTTGTTTTTTGAATGCTGAGTTTCAAGCCAGCTTATTCATTCTGCTCTTTCACCTTCATCAAGAGGTTCTTTAGTTCCTCTTCACTTTCTGCCGTTAGAGTGGTATATCATCTGCGTGTCTGAGGTTGCTAATGTTTCTCCCAGCAATCTTGATTCCAGCTTAAGCTTCATCCAGCCTTGCATTTCACATGATGTATGTTGCATAGAAGTTAAATAAGCAGGGTCACAATATACAGCCTTGTTGTACTCTTTTCCCAATTCTGAACCATTCAGTTGTTCCATGTCTGGTTCTGTTGCTTCTTGACCTGCATGCAGATTTCTCAGGAGACAGATAAGGTGATCTGACACTCCTATCTCTTTACAAATTTTCCACAGTTTGTTGTAATCCACACAAAATTACATCTTATACATATGTGCCCTACATATACCCTGAGAAAGTCATAATTGAAAAAGATACATGTAGTCCAATGTTAACAGGCATACCATTTACAATAGCTAGGACATGGAAGCAACATAGATGTTCATTGACAGATGAATGGATAAATATTATTCAGCCATTAAAAGAATGACTTGGAGTCAGGTCATTGAGGCAAATGAACATAGATCCTTTACACAGAGTAAAATAAGTCAAAAAGAAAAAAATTAATATAGTATATTAGCGTGTGTATATATATATATATATATATAATGTAGAAAAAATGATATTGATGAACCTATTTGCAGGGAAAAAATGGAGACACAGACATACAGAACAGAGTTGTGACGCAGCGAAAGAAGGAAAAAGTGGGGCAAATGGAGAAAGTAGGGTTGACATATATACACTACCATGTGTAAAACAGATAGTTGGTGAGAAATTGCTACGTAACACAGGGAGCCCAGCCTGGCATTCTGTGATAACTCAGCGGAGTGGGATGGAGGGAGTGGAGGAAGTCTCGTGAGAGAGAGACATGTACAATTGCGGCTGATTTGCATTGTTGTACAGCAGAAACCAAGACAACGTTGTAAAGCAATTTTCCTCCAATTAAAAAATAAATAAATAAAAATTATGTCTGTGTGCCCCGAAACACAAACTAAGAATTATTTCATGTCAATGTATGGCAAAACCAACATAATAAAAAAAATAAAAAAAAAATAAGTTCACTTGTCTTTTAAGTTGTATAGAAGACAAGATTTGGAGTTATAAACAAAAGTTACAGTAGTATTAATATTTTTCTACTAATAATTGGTTTATTCTTTAAATGTACTAGCCTCTTAAATCATGTAGAAAATGGTAAGTTCAGTTGTAAATCATTTTTACAATAGTACTTTCTTTTATAATTGCCCATGTATTTACCTTTAATAAGATCATTATTTCTTCATACTGCTCAAGTTATGGTCTAGTGTCTCTTGACTTTACTTTGCAAGACTCCCTTGAACATTTCTTGCAGGGCATGTCTGGCGGTCATGAACAGCCTCAACTTTTATCTGGAGATACCAACTTCTCCCTCAGTTTTGAGAGAGTTTTTCTGGATATAGGATTCTTGTTTGACAGGGTTTTTTTGTTTGTTTGTTTTAAAACATTTTGAATATATTGGCTGTCTTCTGGCCTACAATGTTCTGTTGAGAAATCTGCTCACAATCTTACTCCTCATATATGATGGTTTCAAGATCTTGCTACTTTCAAAATTTTTTAACTTGTCTTTGACTTGAAAAACTTTAATTATAATGTGTATTCATATGGGTCTCTTTGAATTTATCTTACTTGAAGTTTATTAAGCTTCTTGAATGGTTATATTTATGTTTTTCATTGAACTTGAAGAGTTTTAGCCATTATTTAAAAAAAAAATTCTCTTCCTTCTCTTTATCAGACTTCTACAATGCGTATGTTAGTCTATTTTATGGTGGTCCACAGGTCCCTTTGGAGAGAGAAATCGCAACCCACTCCAGTATTCTTGCCTGGGAAATCCCATTGACTGAGAAGCCTGGCAGGCTATATAGTCCATGGGGTTGTAAAGAGTCCGACATGACTGAGCAATTAATGCTACAGGTCCCTTAGTCTCTGTTCGCTTTTGCTTGATCTTTTTTTTCTTTTTTCCCTCAGATTGAATAATTTCCACTGTCCCATCTTCAAAGTTTGTGAATTCCTTCTTTTGCCTTCTCAATCTGGTTTTGAATCTCTAAACCAGAGATTCAAAAAAAATTCTCTGAATTTTTCTTTTAAGTTGTTGTCTTTTCAGCTCCAGAATTTCTTTTTGGTTTATTTTTAGGTTATTTATCTCTTGAGCATATCTATCTCTTTACTGATATTCCCATTTTGTTCACACATCACTTTTCTCACTTTCTCTATATCTTCCTTTAGCCTTGAGACAGCTTTAAGATGGCTGTTTTGAAGTTTTGTTTACTAAATCTGCCCACCAGCCTTTCTCAGGGACAGATTCTATTGAATTATTTTTTGCTTTGAATGGGTTGTACTTTATTGTTTCTTTGTGTACCTCGTAATATTCTGCTTAACAATGGACATTTGAACCTAACACTGTGGGAACTCTGGAAAATAGAATCTCCCCCTTCCCCAGGGTTTGCTGCTTTTTGTTGCTGTTTTCGATCATTTGCTCCTTTTTTACATTGTCATAGGCTGTAGCTGTGTAGAGGTCTTCTCATGTCTTTCCTGAGACTTTCCTTACTCACTTGGTCACTTCCAAATTTCCCCTGTAAATGCTGTTGTTTTTTATGTATCTTACTTTTTAATGTCTGAGTCCCCAAAAGGGGTTAAGAAATAAATGAACTGGAGAAAAAAGGAGATGGCAGCCTTTTAAATCCCTCAGAAGTCACTTTGATCAGAGGAGAAAGAGTTCCCAAAAATGGGAAGAGATGCAAAAACAATGGCTGCCTGTCTCTGTGACGGCATCTCTATAATCAAAAGCAGCAGTCAGAGATCACATTTGGGGAACAGATCTTAATACTTGGAGGGCAGAACAGCATTCTTATTGCCCTCCCTGGCTCCTCAAAGAAGTGTGCAAGATGCTCCAGGAACACAGACACACTGCCTGATATGTGGCTAGGGGTGGGTAAGGGTGAGCAGCAACTGTGCCAAGAGCTGAAATTTGCCAAATTTAACCACAATTTATCATCTAAGTCTTCCCTGGGAAGTTGTAAGCCTTTAACAGATTCCAGAGTTCCAACACCGTACACCAGAGAAATTCTGCCAGTACAATTTTTGGTGAAGAGATAGATTCCTGGCATTTCCTACTTCATCATGTTCACAGAATCCTCCTCCAAACTCAGATCTTTTAACAGAAGATTAGAAAAAGCTAAAGAAAGAATTTGAGAACTGGAAGTTAAGTTAGTAGGTATCATCCAGAATGAAATACTGCAACACATTTAAAAATGAAAAATATGAAAGAGAGATTAAAAGATATGGAAGACAGAGTTAGAAGATCAACACACAATTAGTGTCAGAGTAAAGGAAAGGAAGAACAAGGCAAAGTCAGTATCTGAAGAGATAATGGCCAGCAATTTTCAGAATTGTTGGAAGTATGGAATATATTCGTGGGTGGTGAGAGTAAGTGAGTGATAGTTGCTCAGTCATGTCCAACTCAAGTGACCCCATGAACTGTAGCCCGCCAGGCTCCCCTGTCCGTGGGAGTCTCCAGGTAAGAATACTGGAGTAGGTTGCCATTTTCTTCTCCAGGGTATCTTCTCAACCCAGAGATCAAACCTACCTCTCTTGCATCTCCTGCATTGGCAGTCTAATTCTTTACCATCTAAGCCACTAGAGAAGCCCAATCCTGGGTGGTATTCCTCAATAAATACATAATAAAATTTGCTCTTTCTTATTGTGGTAGGAGTTAGTAGGACTTGGGAAATTTTCAAATTTTGTTAAATTGGGATCACATCATCCTACCCCCTGATTAAAATCCAGTGTCAGGATGATAATACACTATAAAATCAGCCCTTACCCTGGATGGGAAATGATGATTTACAGCCCAGCTGAACTAGAGCAGAGGAGGTTCTTTAGAATACTGATCTCAGATTAGGATTCCTTTGAATTCTCCCAAAAGAGCCATGAAGTTTCACTTTTTAAAACCAGTATTATTGATGAAAAAAATCATAACTTCCTCAGAGGAGAGAAATAAAATCCCCACAAGGTTCTATATCAACAATCAAGGCCAAGGCGCCAGAAAAATTTCACATGCTCTATCTTGTCATGAGTTACAGTCATTGTTCTGGGAATTTTCTCAGAGGCTTGGCATTCTTCCTTATAAACAAAACTACATATCATTCTTGAAGCTGTGTGATAACTGGAATGCAAGCCATTGCAGCATCTTTTCGAGGCCAAAGTGTGATGCCCAGAGATCCCGGGTGACTAGCAGGGGTTTGGGTTTCACCTTTCACTCACCAGGGAAATGTCCCCCTTTCGGGATACATGTTGAGACGGCCATCGCCTCAGACCACTCCAGTCTGAGGCATCTCCTGCGTGGGTATCAGAGGGCTTCTTCGTCTACCCACAGAGACTGTGATTTTCTCTGTCTGGAGACAAGGGCTAAGTTTTCTGAGGATCCGTTAATGAGGACTTGAGATCCCTGTATTCTCTGGGTGAAGTTACACATGGTTGGTACTGTGTGTTCCTTTCTTATAAACTAATTCTGGGTGAAGTTTACATGATAAAGCCTTATGACCTCTTGGATAAAGGGATGTAGGCTTAGAGATAGTTTAAAAAAATCTGACTGAAACAGAAAAGAAATCATCTTTGGCAAGCCTCCCCCATCCGTTAGTCATCTTTCTTCTAATTTCCCCCATTTCCTTTCTTCTGTCCCCTTTGTTAATACTATCAGGGTATCTAATAGTCTTGGTCCCTAGTACCCTGAGCACAGAGCTCTGCTTCCTCTGGAGGTGGATTAGGAAGCACCCTCACATCCATCTTGCTATCACCCCTTGCGGTTGTGGTGTAGACCCTTTCCTGTGTGTGTAAGACTGATCACAGTAGGGGAGGCAGGGTAACTCACAAGTATCCTCAGCTGTCTCAACAGCCTTCTCTCATCAGAGTACGGGGTCTCCCCTTCCCCAATTTCTCCTCCACACCAGTTTCTCCCCTGTACCTCCCCCTACACTTTTCCTAGCTCATTAAACCTTCAGTGACTTCCCATCCTCTTAAGGTCAAGGCTAATCTCATTCCTCTGTATTTCCAAAGCCTTCCTTAGTCTGATGCCAAAGCTCACCCTGATTTCCAGCTTTCATCTGCTCTAGTGGTCCTCAATCAGGGGTGCCCTAGAGGGTGTTTCGAAATGTGTGGAAGCCTTCTGGTTGTCTCAAGGATGGAATTGGTAGCTGGCATCTTGTGGGAAGGTTCCAAGCATGCAAACTGCCCTCTGATGTCCAGAATGAACAATTGTCCCATTCTGATGCCAGCAGCACCCATGTTGAGAAACACCACTTGATTCTGACCAAACGTGCTCACTCTCCATCCATCAAACCAGTTATGTATGTTTGTCCCTTGCTCCTCCATACTACCTGGAACTTCCCTCCTTTCTTCTCTACTTATCTGAGTTCAAACATTTTCAAGGACTGCCCTGCTTAAACGCCCTTCTGAAGCCATCATGCCCTCTGATCCCTCAAAGCCACCATCACCTATGAACTAGAGGCTGCAAATCACATGAAGGATGTGGACCCTGAAGTGGCGCAGGCCTGAGTTTGAGTCTTACTCCCTCACTCTATGCGTGTGGTCTGGGGGAGTCGCCCCCTGCCAAGTCTAGTTTCCACATGTCTGAAATGGAGGTGACAACAGCACCCCCTTAGAAGGGTTCGTGAGGATTGGATGTCACATGGTAGTCACCCACCCCCGTCTGGCCTGTGTTAGGAACTCCATTCATGCTACATATTTTTAATTCCTTTCCACACAGTGTGCACATTTAATAAACGTGTGGAGTCACCGTTCAGCCCCAAGACATCCCATCATTCTAGACAGAGACTGTGTAGGCAGAGACTCTTATTCTGTCACATAGTGTCTTAGCATGTAAGTCATCAAGAAGGTGCAAAGGAAGAACCACCCGGGAGGCAGCTCCCACCACATCCTGACTTTTCTCTGAGCAGGAGTGAGGGACTGCCCCTGACACAGAGTGCCGCTCCCATGCCAGCTCCCCAGATGCTCTCAGCCGCTCTCTCCATGCCTGATTCTGCACTATGGACACCCCCAGTCACCTCAGAGTCCTCTCCATTTGGCTTTGCTCTGTGTCCTGAGAAATGTCATTGTCTCCTAGTCAAGATATGGAGTCGGAGGACCTCTTCACCCCATTTATCCAACGTAGGGTGGCACAGATATCCAGCGAGTGTGCAAGGACTGAGGCCAGGCCAACTCAGGGTTTCTGTCCTGAGTCTGAAGCCCAAGTCCCCACAAGCTGTGCATCAGCTCTTAGCAGGCACTCAGGGGCTGACTGGTGACAGAACTCTATGTAATCCCTCCTTAAGATGATCTACTTCCAAAGTTAGCAGCACCCCAAAAGTCCAAGGAGACCCATCAAGAGCATTCCATACCTCCTATAGAAGTAGCTCAGGCACAAGGCACTGGATTTGCTATGCTTCAAAGATAAGCATGTGGTCCCAACCAGATGTGCGTCAATAAACTGATGGAGCGAACAGCATTGTCCTTTGCAGGGGAAAGAGTGAGGCCTGGGCATATGGCCCAGAGCTTCTCTAGGCATCTGTCTTGTTTATTCCATGGGAATGTTCATCATTAAAGACTATGATGGTGATGATCCAGATAAACACTCAATAGACTTTTACTTGAAGGATTGCAAGTAGTTGCAATGATCATTTGATTGTTTATTTGGCTGTTGGCCTTTCTCACAGAAGACTTTCCACCCAACATCCACAAAGCCACCGTGAGGATGCCCAGGTCTCTCTTGTCAGCCAAAGAGAGGGCCTCCATCTGACCAGATGTTCCTGGCTCAAGCTCTGCTCCTGACTTCAGTCATCTGTCAATTAGCCCTTTGGACCAACTCTTCTTTGTGTCTTCACTGACACTGCTCCCAGCACCGGGGCAGCGCCAGCTCCATCAGGGCTCTGGCGAGTGGGTCAGATGGCATCTGTGACCCAAGGGCTAGAATCAAGAAGCTGCAATGACTCCTGCTGCCCACACCCCCATGGGCAATGGCTGATGTCCAGAACACCCAGGTGAGAAGTGACAAGCACCAGTTTGGGCTCCTATTCTTGGAGAGAGGGCTCTGTGACTGCCTCTAATGGTGCTGGGGATGGAGACATTGGGGGTATGGCACACACTTGTAGATATCCCTCTCAATAGAGGGTCTTGTCAGAACCAAGATCATTTGCACTCCTGGGAAAGACATCCAAAAAAGGAAGGCCAAGCAGACTTCCCTGGTGAAGGACTAACACAGCCTCCTTCCCTGGGAGCTGGGGCAGCCCTGCCTTCAACATGGGGAAGCAAGAATCCTTCTCAAAGCCATCTCTAGCCACATGTTCAAGTGTGTTCATGTCAGGAGCCAGCTGGATGCCACCTGCAGGCCTTCGTGCCCTGGCCTCATCCACTTAGGAAATTCGGGTCAACTCAGGGGGAAAAGCCTTAATGAAAACCTTAATCAAAACTCCAAATTCATCAGGTTATTTTGAAAAGACTCTCTTGTAACAGAAATAGAATCACAATAAAACAGACTCGCATGAACGTTCTACTTAGAACACAGCAACACCAAGCATCACAAACCAAAATGGTCCTCACCCCTGTCACCAGCACGGTTGGGGGGGGGGGGCAATCTTAAGATGGTGGCTCTACAGGCAGCAACGCCCAAAGAAACCACCCTAACCATCTGAAGAGAGAATTAATTCCCAAGACTCTTGCTGGTTTCCACAGTGAAGAGCAAATACATGCATTTCAGTCTGCTGACAATGAAGCAAATGGAAACTTTTCTCTGGTTAACCCTCAGTGAATTAGACAATTTTATTAACTGATTCTTGAGTATCTCAGGCCCCTTGAAAATTATGCTGAACTGACATTGGTAAGACATGCAGATTATTCACACTCTCTATCTTGACAAAATCAGATATCTCAAATCCTTTTTGGAAGTGAGATAGAAACTAAAGTACAAAAAGCCACAACACAATGTGGAAAAGAAATGGATACATTGTGATAAGTTACTCTTTTGTAGCCCTTTGGAGGCCTGTTGATGTTAAGCATCTTCTCAGAGTTGTGGCATTGGCTACCCTCCAAAATTTGAGCGGCACCTCGAGGCATTTGGAAGAAAGCACCATTTGGCCAGGAAAAGTGGTACCAAGGGAGGCTTTTGGTCCAGGAATTACAAGGAAAGTAACAATAATATCAATCAAGTGACTAGAGTTGGCTTTGCACAGGCTGTCTATGCAGCAATTGGCAAAGAATGTCTTTCTGTTTATTTGCATAGTTGACCAGAAAATTCTTCTTCCCTAGAATGCATTAACTTCTTGATCTATTTGTTCTTAAAGCTCTGGAGGTCATAGATTCCTTTGTGAACACAGGGACCAGAGTTCCTACTGGCAGAGAATTAAAAATGAATTTGAAAGGACCCCAGAGTCAATCCATAGGCCCTGGCCTGGAGCCTCTGTGTTAAAGTGGGCTCCATCTGTGACCTGTGAACTAAGGGTGGGTGCAGGTCCATCTCCTGAGGGCATCACTGTCAGGGACCAGTCCTCTCTGGGACCTGACGGAACTATTGTGCTCATAAGAGAGGGGCTTGCAGCGCTCCAGTCTGCACTGTGGACCTACAATACTGCTGCTTATGGTGGAGGCATCCATCTTCAGCCACCCATGGCCATTTCTCCCAGGCTTTTAGGCATTTAAAAATTACTGACCGGCATGACCAGCCTGGCAGGTCTAAGCCAACACAACCTAGCAGTAGTCAAATCTGGACTGTCCCCATTGGGTTTCAGCCTGTAACTGGTGTACCAGAGCACACACGGCAACCTCAGGCAGCCTCAGTGTACACATGGGTGTGCACACATGGCAACCTCAGGCAGCCTCAGTGTACACGTGGGTGTGTGCACTGGTGCACACATGGCAACCTCAGGCAGCCTCAGTGTACACGTGGGGGTGTGTGCGCTGGTGCACACATGGCAACCTTAGACAGTCTCAGGGTACACGTGGGTGTGTGCACCGGTGCACACACGGCAACCTCAGGCAGCCTCAGGGTACACGTGGGGGTGTGTGCACTGGTGTATACATGGCAACCTCAGGCAGCCTCAGGGTACACGTGGGGGTGTGTGCACCGGTGCACACATGGCAACCTCAGGCAGTCTCAGGGTACACGTGGGTATGTGTGCACCAGTGTATACATGGCAACCTCAGGCAGCCTCAGTGGCCAACTGTGCTTATCTAGACACAGGTTCACACCTGGACCAATTGCTCACTTCAGAGCATTTATCAAATAAATTGTGAAAGACACCAACAGAATGAACAACTCAATGATTTGACTCAGAAGTGATCCATGTCACTCCCCTCGTAGCCCTTGGGCTCTAGGAGTCCTGCAGCCCTGCCTAAGGAGGGAGGAAAATGAAGCCACCATGCAGTCTGAGAGAGCAGAGAGCTGGGTCCAGACAAGCCTGAGAGGCTCCCATCCGGATAGATGGAGACGCTCAAGGTTGCTGGTGCCGCGGGCTCCGCCGGGAGTCCAGCCTAGCTCTGTGGTACTTGGTCTCTGAGCTCCAGGCAGTCAGTGAGAGGGAGGGTGTGGAGCCGACGGCAGACGCAGTAGGCCCTTGCTCTGCGTAGTGCACTTGTAGGGCGCTGGCAGCTCTCTGCAGGCTGCGGGGCCCCTACCCCACCTTAGCCTGGGAGCAGGCACACCAAGAGCATGCCTTTGCCCAGTGCCTTCCAGGTCTTAGAATACTGGCCATCAGCTAGGTGGTGGGTTTTCTTGACATTTCTGACATTTGACTTGGCAGCACGCCACAGCAACTGCCTGCCCCCAGAGTCACCTTGCAGCCTTGAGGCTCACGGTGCAAGGTCTCAGTCAGCTCGGGCCACCATGACGAAATACCTCACACCAGGGGCTCAAACACAAGGCAGTTCTGGAGGCCGGAAGCCCAAGGTCAAGGTGCCAGCAGATTTGGTTCCCATTGGGACCCCCTTCCTGGCTTGCACACAGCTGCCTTCCACGGTGTCCCCACACAGTGGAGACAGCAGGTGTGCTGGGGTCTCTTCTTCTAAGAGCTCTAATACCATCTTGAGGGTCTCACCTTCCTGACCTCATCTTAATCCAGTCACCTCCAAGCCTCAGGGTCTTTTCCAGTGAGTCAGTTCTTCACATCAGGTGGCCAAAGTATTGGAGTTGTAGCTTCAACATCAGTCCTTCCAATGAATATCTCATTTCCTTTAGGATGGACTGGTTGGACCTCCTTGCAGTCCAAGGGACTCTCAAGAGTCTTCTCCAACACCACAGTTCAAAAGCATCAGTTCTTAGGCACTCAGCCTTCTTTATGGTCCAACTCTCACATCCATACATGACCACTGGAAAAACCATAGCTTTGACTAGATGGACCTTTATTGGAAAGTATTGTCCCTGCTTTTTAATATGCTGTCTAGGTTGGTCATAGCTTTTCTTACAAGATCAAGCATCTTTTAATTTCATGG
Organism: Antilocapra americana; assembly: GCA_007570785.1. Lineage (NCBI taxonomy): Eukaryota > Metazoa > Chordata > Mammalia > Artiodactyla > Antilocapridae > Antilocapra > Antilocapra americana. The sequence goes on from ML660247.1 coordinate 3,710,406, forward strand.
CTGCAGTCACCATCTGCAGTGATTTTGGAGCCCGAGAAAATAAAGTCTGTCACTGTTTCCACTATTTGCCATCAAGTGATGGAACCAGATGCCATGATCTTAGTTTTCTGAATGCTGAGCTTTAAGCCAACTTTTCCCCTCTCCTCTTTCACCTTTCCTAGTTCCTCTTCACTTTCTGCCATAAGGGTAGTGTCATCTGCATGTCTGAGGTTATTGCTATGTCTCCTAGCAATCTTGATTCCAGCTTGTGCTTCACAGTCAGAGGCCTGAGCATCTCACTCTCTCAGGGGCACCCCCTTATTTCTCTGAATCCTGTCTTTCCCTCCCTTGTTGCTGCTGTGATAACCGCCCTGGGAATCTGGCTGGCTGGGTGGATCATTCCCACAGATAGCCAGGCCTGTGGGGAGAAGCTGGAATCTTCTGTCGGTAATAGGGCCACATTTTTCACTTGCATCAGCACTGAGAAGCTGCGGAGCCCGGTTTTCCTGTAATTTGCTCTTCCCGCTCTTGCAGCCCTTGGCAGGGTGACGTAATGAATGCCTCTGTGTCCACTGCTTCCTACAAGGATTTCTTTGGCAGGCTGTGTGGAAGCCTGAGGCCCACCAGAATGTTCCATTTTGTTGGACTGTCCTTCCATTTCTCTTTTTCCATCATCCTCTTGGTCCACCCTGAGGCTTTCTGAATCAAATCAAGGCAGCACATTTTGGGTCAGCCTTCTCCAACTGAAAGGTCACTGTGTTTCCTTACAAACCAGGAAGCTTCATCTTGAGAATCTCTGAGAAACTCACTCAGCTGATTACAACACTGTTGAACGTTTGGCAGAACATATGTTTATCCATTTAATTATCATTATTAAGTTTCTCTCCCACTCAAATTTTTGGCTTTATGCATTATATCATTTTTGGCTGAGTGTGACTAACTAGGGGGGAGGGTGGGGTGGTACATGGAAGGGTAAAAAGATATAATTTGTTCTTCCTGATTATCATGCTGTGTACTTAAACATTCATTTTCTCCCAAGGACAGCTATCAGAGAGCTACCCATGGCACTAAGTATTCCTTTCTTGAAATCAATTTTCTTTTGTTTCCCTCAAAAAGTCCCTTCTATTGTTTCTGCCCTCCTCAAGTCTTACTCACACTCAATCACTTCCTACTGGGGTTATAAATAGTTTGTTTCACCACTCGTCTAAAACGATGTCTTTTGAATATCCCAGAAACCAGACAGAGAGCAGAAAGATTGAATCTCAGCTCTGGAAAGTAAAATATTAGTCATCTGCTTTACTCACTTGTGAAACACGGTGAAGGATTAAAATCCAACTCGCTTGTCCAGATTTCCAAAGTTTCTGTAGGCCCACTTATTCCTGTAATTCAAGTCAACTTCACCTGTTACAGAAACCTTCCTTTCTTTGGTATATTTGCATTTCCATCGACTGTTTCCAAGCCACTGGCAGGGAGATGGTGGGGAGCTGTGGATGATGCTCGTTGAGAACAACGAGCCTGCCCACTTTCCCACTCAGATCCAGAGGAGGATCTGTGCTGCCTCCCAGGACTCTCTTGCCTTTGGGGTACCTGCTCTGAAAGGACCCCCACCTTTGGCTCTGCTGTAACCTAACACACCCCTTCTCTCCTTTGCTCACCACCCATCCTCACAATAGCTCAGTTGGTAAAAAAAAAAAAACAAACAAACAAAAAAACACTCGCCAGCAATGGAGACACTGGCTCAATTCCTGAGTTAGGAAGATCTGCTGGAGAAGGGATAGGCTACCCAGTCCAGTATTGTTGGGCTTCCCTTGTGGCTCATCTGGTAAAGAATCTGCCTGCAATGTGGGAGACCTGGGTTCATTCCCTAGGCTGGGAAGTTCCTCTGGAGATCTTGGAAAGGCCACCCACTCCACTATTCTGGCCTGGAGAATTCCATGGACTGTGTATATCCATGGGGTCGCAAAGAGTCGGACACGACCGGGAGACTTTCAGTTTCACAATCCTCACCAGGGTCCCCTGTTGTAAGTTTGCTCCTCGGGATGTAGGTGCCAGTCAAGAAGGCTGCAGCCGGGGGACAGTCCAGAGTGCTGAGGGCCCCTGCTGTTGCCGATGTGGTTGACACGGGTCCCATGCATGGGATCCTCATGGTTTTCTCTGCTCTCTCTTCTCTATTCAGTGGCCCTCAGGTGGCGCTAATGGTAAGGAACCCACCTGCCAATGCAGGAGACATAAGAGATGCAGGTTCGATCCCCTGGTTGGGAAGAACCCCTGGAAGGAGGGCATGGCAACCCACTCCAAAGTTCTTGCCTGGAGAATCCCTTGGGCAGAGGAGCCTGGTGGGCTATGGTCCATGGGATCACACACAGTCAGACTTAGCAAGTGTGCACAGGTGGGCCTCAGAAAGTAGCCATCTCCTGCTGTCACCTGCTTCCCTACAGGCCTTGTCCTGCTGGAGCCAAGAGGGCTGCCTGCACACAGAGCTGTCCTCCTCTGTCCTGCCCGGTGGCCCCTGGGAGGGAGCACCTGAGGACTGCATCTCCCGTCTCCTTGGCATCCAGCTGGGCCTTGTGCCAGTGGCGTGTGAGCAGCCCTGCCAGGTGGTCACCTCTAGGCTAGGTTCTTAAGGAGCAGGTGTTACTCGCCTGTCCTCCTGTCTGTCTGCTGGCTGGACAAAGAGCAAGTCTAGGGCTTTGTTGTTATTGTTCACTCACTAATTCATGTCCGACTCTTTGTGACCCCATGGAGCAACACAACAGGCTTCCCTATGCTTCACTATCTCCCAGAGTTTGCTCAGATTCACGTCAAATTGAATGAGGGATACTATCTAGCCATCCCATCCTCTGCTGCCCTCCTTGCCTTTTGCCTTCAATCTTCCCCAGCATCAGAGTCTTTTCCAGTGAGTCAGCTTTTCACATCAGGTGGCCAAAGTATTGGAGCTTCAGCTTCAACATCAGTCCTTCCAATGGATATTCAGGGTTGATTTCGTTTAGGATGGACTGGTTTGGTCTCCTTGCAGTCCAAGGGACTCTCAAGAGTCTTCTCCATCACCACAATTCAGAAGCATCAATTCTTTGGCCCTCAGACTACTTTATGGCCCAGCTCTCACATTCGTATACAACTACTGGAAAAACCATAGCTTTGACTATAGAGATCTTTGTCAGCAAAGTGATGTCTCTGCTTCTTCTTATGCTGTCTAGGTTGGTCATAGCTTTCCTTCCAAGGAGCATTTGTCTTTTAATTTCATGGCTACAGTCACGATCCACAGTGATTTTTGGAGCCCAAGAAAATAAAATCTGTTAGTTACCACTTTTTCCCTTCTATTTACCATGAAGTGATGGGGCCAGATGCCATGACCTTCACTTTTTGGATGTTGAGGTTTCAGCCAGCTTTTTCACTTTCCTCTTTCACTTTCATCAAGAGGCTCTTTAGTTCCTCTTTGCTTTCTGCCTTTAGAGTTGTATTATTTGCATATCAGAGGTTCTTGATATTTCTCCCAGAAATTTTGATTCCAGTGTGTGCTTCATCCAGCCCAGTATTTCACATGATGTACTCTGTATAGAAGTTAAATAAGCAGGTGACAATATATAGCCTTGACGTATTCCTTTCCCAATTTGGAATCAGTCCAGTGTTCCAGGTCCAGTTCTAACTGTTGCTTCTTGGCCTACATGCAGGTTTCTCAGGATATGGGTAAGGTGTCCTGGTATTCTCATATGTTTGAGAATTTTCCACAGTTTGTTGTGATCCACACAGTCAAAGGTTCTGACATAGTCTATAAAGCAGAAGTGGATATTTTTCTGGAACTCTCTTGCTTTTTTTTTTACCCAGATACATGCCTTTATTCATGTTAAACATGTCCACAAGTGCATAAATCAGGCGCATATACAGCTTAGTATGGCTACTGTTTACATAACTACTCTAAGAGCTCACAACTCATAACATAAAGAGCCAGAATTTATATTCATCCTGCCTGACATAGAATTAAAGTTTATAACCCTGAGTTCTCCTTGGACAACCCACTTCATGGCAGTTACAGATGAACTGGAAAGACAGAAGACGAAGACCTTGTAAGGTATCTGCATTATGTGTGTGGGACGTTCCTGATTTCTCTCCCCTTTCTCCTCCATGCTTTGCCTCCCTGACAATGGCCTTCCTTCCTTTCCTAGACCTCTCTGGGTCCTTGGTCTTCAGGGCCTTCATGAGAAAGAACTAGTTCCTTGGCCTGGGACCCTCTTCCTCACATTCATCTAATTTCTTTCTTTCTTTTTTTTTTTATTGGTTTTGCCATACAATGACATGATATCGCCCTGGGTTTACATATGCTCCCCCTCCAGAACCCCCTCCCCCCTCCCTCCCGACTCCTTCCCCCTGGGTCATCCCGGTGCACCAGCCCCGAGCATCAATCCTGGGCTGGCGATTGATTTCACATATGGTAATTAACATGTTTCAATGCCATTCTCCCATATCATCCCACCCTTGCCCTCATCCACAGAGTCCCCGAGTCTGTTCTATACGTCTGCGTTCCTTTTGCTGTCTCGCATACAGGGTTCTCCCTGCCATCTTTCTAAATTCCATATATATGCGTTAGTATACTGTATTGTTGTTTTTCCTTCTGGCTTACTTCACTCTGGATAATGGGCTCCAGTTCTGTCCACCCGAGTAGAACTGATTCAAATGAATTTTTTTTTTAATGCTGAGTATATGTACCACAGCTTTCTTATCCATTCATCAGTTGATGGGCATCTAGGTTGCTTCCATGTCCTGGCTATTGTAAACAAAGCAGCGATGAACATTGGGGTACACGTGGCTCTTTCAATTCTGGTTTCCTCGGTGTGTATGCCCAGCAGTGGGATTGCTGGGTCATATGGCAGGTCTATTTGAAGTTTTTTAAGGAATCTCCACACTGTTTTCCATAGTGGCTGTACTAGTTTGCATTCCAACCAACAGTGTAAGAGAGTTCCCTTTTCTCCACATCCTCTCCAGCTCAAAAATATACAAGCAATTCCTGCAGCTCCATTCCAGAAAAATAAACCACCCAATCAAAAAGTGGGCCAAAGAACTTAACAGACATTTCTCCAAAGAAGACATAAAAATGGCTAACAAACACATGAAAAGATGCTCAACATCACTCATTATCAGAGAAATGCAAATCAAAACCACAATGAGATATCACTTTACACCAGTCAGAATGGCTACAATCCAAAAATCTCTTGCTTTTTCTATGATCCAGTAGATGTTAACAATTTGATCTCTGACTCCTCTGCCTTTTCTAAACCCAGCTAGAACATCTAGAATTTCTTGGTTCATGTACTACTGAAGCCTAGCTCGAAGGATTTTGAGCATAATCTTGCTAGCATGTGAAATGAGTGCATTGTACAGTAGTTTGAGCATTCTTTGGCATTGCCTTTCTTTGGCATTGGAACGAAAGTTGACCTTTTCCAGTCCTGTGGCCACTGCTGAGTTTTCCAAATTTGCTGGCATGTTGAGTGTAGCACTTTCACAGCATCATCTTTTAGGATTTGCAGTAGTTCGGCTGGAATTCCATCACGTCCACTAGCGTTGTTCGTTGTATTCCTTCCTAAGGCCCGCTTGACTTCACACTCCAGGATGTCTGGCTCTAGGTGAGTGACCTTGCCATCATGGTCATCTAGTTCATTAAGACCTTTTTGGATTACAAAATGGAAGCGTACTGGCCCCTGGCATAACACATGGGGGAAATTGCCCATTGACCGACAGTGGGACTGTCATGCGCTGAGACAGGAAGTCTGTCGTGGAAGCCCAGGACCGAGTCGGGGCTCCTCTGCTACAGCAGCCAGTGTCCCCAACCCCCCCATCTCTGGCCTCTCTGGAGCTGCCGCCCACTCTCCCGCAGGGCCAGCTTCCCACAGCGGTTGACCCCAGTGCCCCGAGGGCCAGCAGCATAGGCAGTCCAGAACCTCCAAATCTTCTGGCCAAGTGACTGCTCCTGTCCCTTGTGGGTTCTTTCCAGCCAGTTCTCTATCCCCACAGAGAATGCAGGGTGCTTCCATAGCATGGTGAGGTGGGCCCACCCTGCCTCTGCTTCAGGTCTCACATCTGCTAGACAAGGTAACAGCCTCTAACCCACATGGAAACTGTGAGGCTTTCAAGGTCCAAGTCCCTCCAAAGTACTGGGAGTAGAGTGTGGGCGTGGGAAGCCTTGACTCTATCCCACCCACTGCCCACTCCCCTCCCTGAGGAAGAAATTCACACACAAAACTTACGCTGTCTGCTGGAAAATCACCTGGAGAAGCAAAGGGGTCAAACCCCCCTAAAACTCCAAGTTAGGCAAGCCACCTCCTGCTGTGCTGTCCTGGTTGGGGAGCCCAGCAAGGTCCAGGAAGGGCAGGGGCCTGGGACTTTTCAG
>ML660247.1:3716776-3831477 GCA_007570785.1 Antilocapra americana
ACTGTGTAGAGCCTGAGAGCCCCTGGCACCACACCTGGGCCTCCTGGTGACAGGAGGAAGATGTCCCAGAGTTCGGAGCCCAGCCCCGCAGGGGGGCGGCTGCCTCCCGGCCCAGATGCAGAATCAGCAAGCCCCTTCACTTGTTCTATGCGGTCCCAGCCTCGGCTCTGGAAATCTACCGCCGTTTCCCCGCAGCTGTGCCGAGCAGACCTGTTGCCTCTCTCCCTGGCCAGGCTCCAGTGCTCCAGGCTCTGGACCCAGCCGTCCCCTCCCTGGCCTCACCCTCCATGCCTCCTATGCCCTGGGCAGCCCACTCTCATGCCCTGAACTCAGCAAGAACACCCGCAGGGACCCAGGCCCGGGCTCCTGCTTGTCACCTGTCATCGTTTCAAGACTCTGGCCCACCAGGAATTCCCTGGTGGCTCAGACGGTAAAGCTTCTGCCTACAATGTGGAGACCCAGGTTCGATCCCTGGGTCGGGAAGATCCTCTGGAGAAGGAAATGGTAACCCACTCCAGAACTCTTGTCTGGAAAATCCCATGGACAGAGGAGCCTGGTAGGCTTCAGTGCATGGGGTCTCAAAGAGTTGGACATGACTGAGCAACTAACCTTTCCACCTGAACGATGCTTTCCAGAAGCCGTTTCACTCCTCCAGAAGGTAGGCTCTCAGCAAAACATAACTATGGAACTTTTTAAAGAATGGAATCAGATGCAGGCGCAGATGTATAGAATAGACTCGTGGACTTTGTGGATGAGGGTAAGGGTGGGATGATATGGGAGAAGGGCATTGAAGCATGTTAATTGTCATGTGTCTAATCAATCGCCAGCCCAGGATTGATGCTCGGGGATGGTACAGCGAGATTTCCCAGGGGGGAGGGAGGAGGGAGGGGGGTTCCGGAGGGGAAGCATATGTAAACCCATGGTGATATCATGACAATGTATGGCAAAAACAATAAAAAAAAAAGAATGGAATCAGATGCTGATAATGCAGGACCTCCACCCTGCATTAAACCCTGAGCTTCTGAATATTAGCTGAGAAAAGCTCCATCTGGAGGAAAGCTGGTTAGGTTCTGACACTGCAGAGCTCATCAGCAAAAACACCGTTTCTTTCTGAGATGTCCCCAGTTAGGACTAGGAATTCACACCCTAGGTGACTGTTCTTGTGTGCAAGCTTTGACCTTGTGCCTCCAGTTTCTCAATTTGCAAATGACACAGAGAGGACACCCTGAAAGGACATGCCGCAGGGTTTGTGAAAGAGCCTGGAAAAGGGTTGTGCTGGGCGCATGCACTGCGTGATGCATGACAGTTTGGAGGAAATTGCCTTGCAAGCCTTTGAGCCTAGGACTCCATCCTCACCCTTGTCTGCTGGACAATCCTTTTGTCTCTTTCCTCCTCATGAGAGGATGATGTCTGGAAGCTTCTAGAGAATGGACTATGCTGTCAGGAATTGCCTTTGCAACATTTTAATCACTGTCTCTTCATCAAGGGTAGTAATGGATGGTTACTGATCATTCACTGTCCTAAAACTTTGTGTTAAGTGCCAAGTACTGGATAAGTAAGACACATGGGCCGCTGTCCATGAAGGTCACAGTCTGAAGTTGGAGAGTCCCACAAGCAGGAACTGAAGAGCAGACAGGGACCAAAGGGACCCCACCTAGACTGGGGGTCAGAGAAGGCTTCAGGCTTAGGCCGTCAGGATGCCCAGGGGTGGACCAGGGGCAGAGAGTGTGAAGTGGGGAGGGGACCCAGGTGTGGACCAGGGGCAGAGAGTGTGAAGGGGGGAGGGGACCCAGGTGTGTTCAGGGGCAGAGAGTGTGAAGGGGAGAGGGGACCCAGGTGTGTTCAGGGACAAAGAGTGTGAAAGGGAGAGGGGACCCAGGTGTGGACCAGGGGCAGAGAGTGTGAAGGGGAGAGGGGACCCAGGTGTGGACAAGGGCAGAGAGTGTGAAGTGGGGAGGGGACTCAGGTCATGCAATCCTGTAGCCACTCCGAACCCAGAGAGGTGAGCGAGACTGAGTGCTGTACCCCAGGAGGTGCCCTGGACACACCTGGAGAACTCAGCACTGCTCAGTGGGACTTTGAATGTCGCCCCAAGGCCATGTCAGGATGCACTCCTGGCATTCGAGTGTTGGTGGGTCAGCTATAGATGTCACTGACTCCCAGATGCCATCAATTTTAAGTCATCTCAGAAATGTTGAAGTATAAAAAGCTGTACATATTCCAAGATGAGAAGTATAAGCCTCAGAGCCCGACAATTTTTAAGTCCAAAAAGTATCCATAAATGGGTTTTGAGGACAAAGAGAGCCCTCAGAGCTTCCTGAGGGGGCCCACCCCCACCACAGAGCTGCCTTTCTCTTCCAACCCACAGCACCCCAAAAGTCTCCCTGGATCTGTCTGCCCCCACCCTCGATTGTGATGTGGCAGCTCCCCTCAATGCTCAGAACCACTGATATTCTGTGTTTGCATTTTAACCACATTTTTAAAAATTTATTTTTTATTGTAGGGTAATTGCTTTACAGAATATTGTTGTTTTCTGTCAAAGTTCAACATGAATCAGCCATAGGTGTACATAGATCCCCTCCATTTTGAACCTCCTCTCATCTCCCTCCCCATCCCACCCCTCTAGGTTGATACAGAGTCCCTATTTGAGATACCTGAGCCATACAGCAAATGTTTCAAAATCACAGTGCTTCTAACAATCAATACAGATATCGAAGGTGATGGTATTTTTCTCCCTGAAAAGCTGTTAAACTGACAGTGTATCTTATAGTTATTTACAACCCATTTACAGCCTTTGGCTCTAGAATATTTGGTAATCCACAGGCCTAACAGATTATGCTGTACAGACTATGATTTACTAAAAAAAATAAATAAAATAAGGCACTCATGCTTGTTTATTTTTTTAAATATTGCTGTCTCCAACTCGTCTCCCCTTTTTGTAAATGTGCATGGGAGCTACTTATAAACAAGTTTCAGCTTCTATTGGGTAATTCCTCTTAAAAAGAAAACAACTGAGGAATATCTGGATGGTTACAGGAATTAGTCCCAGATATTTTAGGGCATGTCTTTTGCACCCACACCAAACAGAACAGCTTTTGCAGAAGGAGAAATGACCACAGCAAAGCAAAGCTGGGCATTTGACCAGTCGCAGTCTGCTCCACTTGCTGCTGGTCATTTGGTAGTTCTGTGTGGCACACAGCGGCTTGGTAATCGTCACAGTAGTCCCCTGACTCCTGTTTGGTGGTGGAGACTGAGTCTTGGGGGCCCAGGGGTCTGCCTGACACCGCAGAGGCTTGAAGGCAGAAGCATCAAATTCTGCAGAAGCACAGAGATCCCAAGGGCGCACAGTGTCCTAAGTGCTTTAACCCACAGCGCGAGTCAGCTTTCCTTAACCCTCTTCCTGGGAGAAACTGGCGGGCACGATTCTCCTCCCCGCTGCAGAGCGGCCTGTGTCAAGAGGGTCCCTGGGTGAGGGTCAGCTCACGGGCCTGTCTGCCTTCTCTCCGTCTCTGCCCCCAGCTCATCGCTGGGGGTGGCCCCTTGGTGGGCCTCATCACTTTCTGCCCCTACTGGAGGGTAGTGAGGTCCACACGGAAATGTCAGCCTCCTGCCTGATGCGACCAGCGCTTCTCCGCCTGGAGGCGGAAGGCTCAAGAGCCATCTCCACCCCTGCAGGCTAGGGCCCAGGGACCATCAGGGAGATGTTGGGAACACTTCCGTCTGATGCAAGGACCTGGAATGGGGTAGGGTGGCCCCCACCTTCTCCCCAGCCAGGTGTGATCCCTCAAATCCTCACACGAACCTCAGACAGAAATGGGTGCCAGTGTCTGGGTCAGGTGGGCAGTGGTCTGGTTGCGCCATGCTATGCATGCCTTTTGGGGACCTCAGCCAGCAGCCAGCTGGGCAGTCCTGTGCTTGGCCCCTCTCTTGGGTGCCCTGGACTCCAGGATGATCAAGTGTCCACCTCCCTTACTTGATTGGGAGAAGTGGGGGAGCCACAAAGTCTGCCAGCCCCTCCAGAGCTGCCTGTGCCAACTTAGCCTTTCCCTGCCCCCCGCCCACCCCCAGTCCTCTCTTCCTACTGCTGAGGGGCAGGGCTGCTGGGGACGCAGCACGGGGCACTGATGGGGGTCGGGCAATTCCGGCTGCTCTTGGGAGGCCTTCAGGGTGCTTCCTTTCCAGGCCTTCCAGGTACACGAGCACAAGTGTGTCCTTGGGCCAAGCCCAGCCTGGGATGCTAGAAGAGGGTGCCGGGGAGCAGAGCCGACTCCTCTTAGGCAGCAGCTTATGAGCCCCCTTCCCATCCTCTTCTCATCACCCTGAAGCTCAGGTGCGTGTCTGTTGCTGATGGCACCCCAGCGCCACTGTTTCATGGCCTCCCGTCAGTTTGCTGAGCAAACGTTGAAAGGTGAATCCTCATCTTTCCTGTCTCAATCCAGTGTCCAAACACACTGGGAGCTTGGCTCGACAAAAGAGGCCTCAGACAGGAGGCCTAACACAGTGAGTGTTATGGGCTGAGTTGTGTGTCCCGCTCAAATCCCCGTGTTGAGGTTCTAACCCCCAGTACCCCCCAGAATGTAACTTATCAGGAAACAGGGTCTTTGCAGATTGAACTGGGAAGAGGTCATTAGGGTGGGCTCTAATCCAATATGACTGGTGTCCTTGTGCAATGGGAAAACTCGGATGCAGAAAAGCACACACACCAGGGAGGACATCATGTGAAGATAAGAGTGGAAATCAGGGCAACGTTTCAACCAGCTAAGGAGCGCCAGGGATGGCCAGCAAACCACCCGAAGCTGAGAGAGGCCTGGATAGATGCTCTTCACAGCCTCCAGAAGGAACCAACCCTCCTGAGACCTGGATCTCGGACTTCTGGCCTCCAGAACCGGAAGACAATACATTTCTATTGTTTATGCACCCAGTCTGTGCAAACTCACACAATGACAACATCCTGGATTCTCCAGAAAATTTACAATTCCTAGTGTTCTGAACCTGAATCCTCATAAGCTGCTAAAATGTTGCGGAAGTTCAAATTTCAGTTAGAAAATATTCTTTCTCAAGCTCTGCCTCCCAGACTCCTTAAAAGCATCAAAACCCAGTGAGGGACCATACATCTTGATTTAGGGTTCAGGAAACCGAAATAGCACTAATACAAGCCTGCCTTGTCAGGACTGGCTTTGCCCAGAAGGGGAGCGACCGTGTTCCTCCTGCTCTCCTGTGTCTGGGCTGGGCCCACCCTGAGGGAGGCCTAGCAAGTCCCTGTGGCGCCCACAGACCGCTAACTCCTCTCAGCAGAAGGCTGGAAGCCCTGTCAGGGAGTGCCAGCGTGCACAGTGACGCTACCAGCTTGAGCTGCCAGGTCGTGCTCTCATGGCCCACAGTGTCCGCACGGAGGGCACACACAGGAGGCCAGCCCCGGCCGACAGGCTCCACGTCGTCCGTCACTGCCTGTCTCTGCGTGAGCTGGTCTCAACCCAACCGCCATGACTGGATCCACCACAGTGACAAGTTAGGGTAATTCAAGTAAAACCAACCTCTGGTTTTCTGGGGGGGATGGGAGGGTGGGTTTCATGCCCCATTAAGTTTCTGAAGCCAGACCGCTTTGGTTTTGGTTGGGTGGTGCCACCTGGCTTAGGTAAGGACGTTCTTGTCTGTCCTCCTCCAGATGGGCTGAGAAGGAACCCAGCGCCCTGGCAACACGAGAGGCACACAGTGTCCAAAAGCCTCAGTGGCCTCTTTCTGAGTGGAGAACAGCATTCACTGTGAAATGTGCTCAGGCGGCTTCCATCGAAATCCAACCAGTGGTGGCACGTCATCCAAGTTCTGGGTGAATCGTTAGAAATGCCCCCCCGGGAACATCAGCCAAGGACTCAGACAGACCAATGCAGTGCAGTACACGTCTGGGTGGACGTGTGTGTGTGTGTGTGTATGTGTGTGTGTAAACACAAGCAAGTCTGAGTCACAGAATTTAAAACCTAAGCAAGGGAATTTTCAAGTGAGTCTCTTCAGCTCTACCTCTCTGGAACCAACCAGCCTCAGTCATCCATTCACTTTGTTATTCAGTGTTTGGCCTAAGAGATGAAACACATGATTAGAGCAAGAGAGGCGGTGGCGGGCTGGGGAGTGGGAGAAAAAACCACCATGTTTAAAGAAATGAGGAGCAAACCCTCCATCCAAACCCAAACAAACAGGCCTGGCCAGGACGTCCCTCCTCTGGCTGGCCTGCTGCCTCACCTCACTTCAGCTCAGAGTAAACAAGTTGGGAAGGGAAATGCGAGTCGGGTACAGAGCTGTGCATCCCCAAACACTGTCTAGTTCCTGGAAGGGACACCAGCCACTCCCAGCCTCCGCTAAGTGGCCAGATGTTTTCCTCATTAGGACCTTCCTAGGGTAGAAATGATCCTTGCCTGAACTAAGATTAGTTGTCTTTCTGTAAGGCCTAGGAGCTGTCTACTTTCAATTGCCTTTAGAGACAAAACTCTTGAAATGTCTTCTGGTACACAGCATTGTCTATGAAATATTTACCCTGACTCCAGCCTAGCTGTCAGACGGACCTCCAGCTCACAGGAAATACCAACAGTAGATGATGAACAAGCTAAATGACATAAAGAAGAAACAGTCACACAAATCCAGATTATGAGCATTCTCTAAGGCAACTCTTCTAGACTCTTTACCAATCTCAGGAAACTAAAAATCAATAACAAATAGATAAGGTAGGGTTCTAGACTAAAAGAGACATGGTTAAATGTGATACATAAACCTAGATTAAATTCTGATTAAAAATGTCAAAATAGTTACAACAGACATTCTTGTGACAATTAAGGAAATCAGAATATGATCTAGATATTACATTTGCTATCGTTCAGTCACTTAGTCGTGTCCGACTCTTTGTGACTCCATGGACTGCAACATGCCAGGCTTCCCTGTTCTTCACTATCTCCCAGAATTTGCTCAAACTCATCTCCATTGAATCAGTGATGCCATCCAACCAGCTCATCCTCTGTCGTCCTCTTCTCCTCCTGCCCTCAATCTTTCCCAGCATCAGGGTCATTTCTAATGAGCTGGTGCTTCATATCGGGTGGCCAAAGTATTGGAGCTTCAGCATCAGTCCTTCCAATGAATATTCAGGATTTTAGGATTGACTGGTTTGATCTCCTGGCAGTCCAAGGGACTCTCAGAGTCTTCTCTAGCACCACAGCTTGAAAGCATCAATTCTTCAGTGCTCAGCCTTCTTTATGGTCCAACTGTCATATTCATACATGACTACTGAAAAAATAACAGATTTAACTCTACAGACATTTGTCAGCAAAGTGACATCTCTGCCTTTTAACAGGCTCTCTAGGTTTGTCTTTCCCAGCATCAGGGTCTTTTCCAATGAGTCAGTTCTTCGCATCAGGTAGCCAAGGTATTGGAGCTTCAGCTTCAGCATCAGTACTTCCAATGAATATTCAGGACTGATTTCCTTTAGGATAGACTGGTTTGATCTTGCAGTTCAAGGGACTCTCAAGAGTCTTCTCCAACCTGACCCTGATGCTGGCAAAGATTGAAGGCAGGAGGAGAAGGGGACGACAGAGGATGAGATGGTTGGATGGCATCACTGATTCAATAGAGATGAGTTTGAGCAACCTCTTGGAGTTGGTGATGGACAGGGAGGCCTGGCGTGCTGCAGTCCATGGGGTCACAAAGAGTCAGACATGACTGAGTGAGTGAACTGAACTAGGTTTGTCATCGCTTTTCTTTCAAGGAGCAAGCGTCTTTTAATTTCATGGTTGCAGTCACTGTCCACAGTGATTTTGGAGACCAAGAAAATAAAATGTTTTATTTTTTCCTGTTTCCATTGTTTTCCATCTATTTGCCATGAAGTAATGGGACCAGATGCCATGATCTTCATTTTTTGAATGTTGAGTTTAAAGCCAGTTTTTTCACTCTCTTCTTTCACTTTCATCAAGAGGCTCTTCAGTCCTTCTTCTCTTTCTGCCATAAGGGTGGTGTCATGTGCATTATCTGAGGTTATTGATATTTCTCTCAACAATCTTGATTTCAGCTTGAGCTTCATCATGCTTGGCATTTCCCATGATGTACTCTGCATATAAGTTAAATAAGCAGGGTGACAATATACAGCCTTGACGTACTCCTTTTGCAACTTTGAACCAGTCCATTGTTCCATGTCTGGTTCTAACAGTTGCTTCTTGACCTGCATACAGGTTTCTCAGGAGGCAGGTAAGGTGGTCTGGTGTTCCGATCTCTTTAAGAATTTTCCACAGTCTGTTGTGATCCATACAGTGTTCTTGCACTGTTAAGAAAGTTCTGGGATCCACAACAGATTTCCTAACCTGAGGGTTTGGCAAAGGGGACTGAGAATCCTTAGGGAATGTGATTTTGAAGGTCAGTGGGATTTGATTACAGACCTTCCACAGGACTGGGGTAACAGAAACTCTTGGAGGGCACAGAAAAAAAAAAAAAAAAAACTTGTATGCACCAGGACCCTGGAGAAAGCAGTGATCCCACAAGAGATCTGCCTGTGTTTGGGAGTCTCTGTCTGAGACTGGGAGGGAACACAGCCCCACCCATCAGCAGAAAATTGGATTAAAATTTTAAGCAAGGCCTTGCCCACCAGAGTAAGACTCAGTTTTTCCCACAGTCAGCCCCTCTCATCAGGAAGCTTGCACAAGCCTCTCATGAGGGCAGACAGAAGGAAAACCACAGTTACAGAAAACTAACCCAAAAGATCACATGGTCATGACATTGGAATATGGATCACCATTATTTTCTTAGGAATGATGTTGGCATATGTTTATACTGAATAATGTCTTTATGCTTACAGGGTAGAGTATCTGGAGGTGAATTGTTATGATTCCACAACTTACTTTTAAATGATATGTGTACACACATAGGGATAAAGCAATGGTGTTGCAATCTTCACAGTAGTTGAGTATACATGGAGGTATTCATCATAGAATGTTTTCTGCTTTTTTTATGTGACACATTCATGTTAAAAAGCTGGTGGGGAAATAAGCACAATAAAAATACAGAGAAAACCAAGAGAATAAAAATAAATAAAAGGTAAAATATTTTTAAAATTGAAATTTTTTAAAAGGATGGGGAGCTGGCTGTAATTAGAAGACACATCCCACTACCTCCCTTCTGTAAAACAGTGGAGACAGTATTTCTGCGAGCACATATACGAATTTCACCACAGCAGTTATCAGTACCTGTGGGTGACTGGTTCCAAGACCCAGAAGAAAGCAGAATTCAAGAATGCTCCCATCCTTTCTATGAAATGGCATAGTATTGCATATCACTGACTGTACATCTTCCTTTATACTTCAGATTATTTATAATATCTAATACAAAGTAGATACTAGGCACACAGTCATCAGTACAGTGTCAATGCTATGTACAAGACTGCTGGTGAGTAGCAAATTCAAGTATTGATTTTTGAAACTTTCTGGAATTTTTTTCTTCAAGTGTTTTCCACCCATGATTGGTTGAATCTGTAGACTTGGAATCTGAGGATATGGAGGGCCGACTGTACTAGTGAAGCAGGGAAGAGCAGTGTTATAAAATCCCAGTGCAGGTCAGCGGTGACTTCGCAGGATGAGGGAGGGGCACAGATGTCAATGAACGCTACTATCAGTGTTCTAGTTCTTTGGTTGTGTGGAAGCTAGTGTATTATTAATAAATGCATAAATAAAATGGGCCAGGCACACACCAAAGATGGTAGCTCAAACACCAAATAAAATCAAATATTGCCCAGGTCCTATACTTGGTTATGTGAAAACGAGAAACTGTCCTCATGTAGGAGTTCAGTCCTCTGAACACTGAAACAAACTTTTATACTCATTATTTGAGTATAATAATAAATAGAAACATTTCACTTATTTATTCAGTCTACAAATATTTACTAAGGGTCTGCTATGTTCCAGGTGTATAATATGTATTATAGTATTTAGAAAGAACTAAAGAGCCTCTTGATGAAAATGAAAGAGGAGAGTGAAACAGCTGGCTTAAAATTCAACATTCAAAAAATGAAGATTATTGCATCTGGTCCCATCACTTCATGGCAAATAGATAGGTAAACAATGGAAACAGTGAGAGACTTATTTTTCTTGGGTTCCAAATCACTGCAGATGGTGACTGCAGCCATGAAATTAAAAGACACTTGCTTCTTGGAAGAAAAGCTATGACCAACCTAGACAGCATTTTAAAAAACAGAGACATTACTTTGCCAATAAAGGTCCATCTAGTCAAGGCTATGGTTTTTCCAGTAGTCATGTATGGATGTGAGAGTTGGACCATAAAGAAGGTTGAGCACTGAAGAATTGATGCTTTTGAACTGTGGTGTTGGAGAAGACTCTTGAGAGTCCCTTGGACTGCAAGGAGACCAAACCAGTCCATCCTAAAGGAAATCAGTTCTGATTATTCACTGGAAGTCTGATGCTATAGCTGAAATTCCAATACTTTGGCCAGCTGATACGAAAAGCTGACTCATTAGAAAAGACCCTGATGCTGGGAAAGATTGAAGGCAGGAGGAGAAGGGGACGACAGAGGATGAGATGTTTGAATGGCATCACTGACTCCATGGACATGAGTTTGAACAAGCTCCGGGAGTTGGTGATGGATCGGAAAGCCTGGCGTGCTGCAGTTCATGGAGTCACAAAGTGTTGGACACAACTGAGCGACTGAACTGAACTCATAGTATATATTATACATATACATATATATAAATAAATTACTGCTAATTTATTATAATATATATATAAATTACTGCCTGCTATGTTCTAGGTATATAGTATTATGTAGGTAATATACACAAATACATGATATATATTTACTGAGTTGCTATTGTTTAGTCACTACATTGTGTCCTATTCCTTTGCGATCCCATGGACTGTAGCCTGCCAGGCTCCTCTGTCCATGGGGCCCTCCAGACAAGACTATTGGAGTGTGTTGCCACTTCCTGAGGGTCTGCATAAATCAAAGGCTATGAGGATGAAAGAATGGGTAAATACACACCTGTATAAAAATATAATAAATAGAAATAAGACTAAATCACATCTCTGTCTAAGGTAACTAGGACTATTCTGGAAGTTTAAGGAAGCCCAAGAAAGGGATCAGTGAGCAGTTCTACTTCTTTCCCTGGTTCCTTATCCATGGGAAACACAAGAATTATCTATTTACCTATGTGTCCATCCACATGTCCATTCAGCTATGCAGAGACTCAATAGGTTTTGAGCTGCTAGTATTTGTCAAATACTGTTTTTAGTGCTGGGGCTGTATCAGTGAATAAGATAGGCAATGTCTTTGATTTCATGGGGTTTACAGTTTAATGTAGACAATTAAAACACACAGTAAGCAAATTTCAGCCTGAGAAAATAAAAGCTCTCTATGATATAGTGATTGAGAAGCAGGTTAGATACTTTGGATTCTAGAGAGAAATTAGCAAGAAACAGACAATACAAAATAGTTTCTGCTACAACCCCAGTCCCTGGAGAAACACCTGGCATGTGGAAGGTGCTTAATATACATAAAAGGAAAAAAAATTGAACGCAGAATGTTATTAAGCCATTAACAAGAATTAGGTACATCTATATGTCTACACGTGGTAACATGAAAGGGTCTCTATGAGTAGAGATAAACTACAGAGAGATCATTTTTGTAAAACTAAATTCATAGGGACAGAGCTGTTAGAATTCATATTACATAGTTAACACTGGAGAAAGGACTTCCAGTTCTTACTTATTACATATTTATTATTTACATTTTAAGGGTGTACACTCATTTTGAAATAGCAAGGACTTTTTGAAACTTACACAAAATGATTGTATGCATCAGGAGGGACAACCTGGAAATGGTGCATGAAAACTGGTGAGTCATTTGATCCAATCATGAAAACTTACACCAGATAGTCATTTTACCGTGAGTACTCTTCAAACTTTTGGGTAAGCAAGCTCACCCACACTCAATGCCATCAGCCAGGCTCCCTGATGCTCCCCAAGGCCCATCAGGTGTTCAAGAAAATACCCGGGTGGAGCATGCTACATTTTCTACACATGCCTATGTGTTATTTCAGAAAAAAGGAGCAGAAAGCACAGTGTAAAACCAGAAAATAAAGAACAGCATTTCAAGTTTCAAGGTACAGCATCTGGGTGGCACTGTTGAAATAAAATTGCCAGGACCTACTGTATTTAAATTATCCAGATTGTCACCTTGAAGGAAGATTAGAGACTCTGACTTGATGAACTCTCAATCCAGGTGAATTCTCTTACAAGTTTATAACAAAAAAAGAAGGGAAGGACGAGGTTGTCCTGGTTTCTCAGTCTAGAGAGATATGCCACGTGGTGGGAATATCAACCACCTAGAAACAAAGGCATCTTGAGCAGGTTTTTGTGGAAGGATTAAAAAACTAACAAGCATGCCCTCCGTAAATTCTCCTGGGCAGTGGTGACCCAAAAGCCCCACCACGGACAGCTGCACATAAAAAACGGGTGGCTGGGATGCCGGCAGGAGAGTCCAGGGGTGAGGGCTCCCTGACCCTGGAGGCTGAGTAGGGTAGTCACGGGGCTCAAACTCCTAAAAGATCCTGTAATTTTCAGTTGACTAATGGGGGGGAAATCAACATGTGAATCACCTTTCAAGTATTTAATTTAATTAGACAAGGAAAATGAGGCTTCTTTAAAATTCTTACTTGGTATTAACTTCTGTCACAAAGCAGCCTAGCGTAATTGGTAAAAGTGAAAAAGTGATTACTGAGGCTTAAGCTTATTTATCACAGCTGTTGCACTTTTACAAAGTGAGTTTTATGGTGTTAAACCCTTTGCCAGAGCGGTTCAGACCCCGGAGCATGGATTCCAGTGTTTTCAGAAACCACCTCTAAGAAGCTGCAGTGACAGTCTGGGTGGGGACATGAGGCAAGGAGGGGACCGCACACCCGCTCACTGCAGCCCGCCGCCGGGTCCGACAGCCCGGCTGCCTGTTCCCCCGTCCTATCTTCTCTGCCATTTTAGAATCAGACGGTGATGGCAGCTGAAGGGGCTCTTAGCTTGGTTCCTCTCATCTTTGGCAAACAACTTGCCCAGAGTCACAGCACCAGTTACCAGCAAAGCCAGTTAAACCTAGGCCGTGTGACGGCCAAGTCACAGACCTTTTCTGCCTCCAGCAAGCTAATCAGAAAGAAAGGGCAGCAGCATCTCAGGAGGCAAACCAGCAGTGCTCCTCCCCAGCGCTCTGTCTGGGGCTGTCCGGGGGCCTTCCTGCTTTCTCACTGCGCTAGTCACTTGCATTTCCCTCCTCGTCTCCCCAGAGCTCTAAACATCTGGAAGGCAGCTTCCTGACCCCAACCCGCTTCAGTCACTAGAGGGCTGACTGCAGCAGTAGTAGGCACCAGGTCGAGCTGTGCCCCTCCACACTAACAACTAGGGAGTTTTAGGAGGCCCTTCCCTCAACTCAAGTGGATCACAACTTCCACCTCCTGAGTGGTTGTTAGCAATGAGCCAGTCTCTGCATGGGAATCCAAAAACTGAGGACAAAACAGACTCAGTCTGCAAAGAACTTAACCATCAAGGGGACAAGAAAACGATTTTTCATTATCTGGTAAAATGTTAAATGAAAGATCAGGGAGTTAATAGCACCAGCACCCACGTGCTCATGACCCAGACATCTAAATTTTGGCCTCTCCCCAAGCCAGATCCCAAATAAATAAAACCCAATATTACAGCAGGCCAGGGTCTTTGTGACTCTGGACCACTAGGCTGGGGATTCCACAGCATCGCCCTTAAGGAAAATACTAGATCAGATATACTGGGAGATACAGGGGTTGGAGAACAGGACTGGTAAAATCCTTCCGAGAATTCAAAGACCCTACATATTTCGTGAAGCCTCTTCACCTGGGATCTGGCCCTCTAACTCCGCCTCAGCTGCTGCACCCTCAGGAGTCCACGCGGCTGGCGGGGTGGGGCGGGCGGCCCGGATTCGGAGCAGGGGATGGCTGAGACTCCCTCGGGGAGGCCCTCAGCACACCAGGGACACCACTCTGCACTGTCCTTGCCAGGTGGGCTCCAACCTGCCTCTCCCGCCGACGCCGTCTGCTCCTCCAGACCGTAACCTGGGCCGCTCCTTACCCGTCCGAGGCCCCGCCTGCACTGGCCTGTCATACCGAGAGGAGGCGCTTGGGACATTTCCTTTCCTTCAAGTTCTCTGTGTTTCCACTTTCCAATGATAACAATCAAACCTATTATGTTGTCAACAATAACACGTGCAGTTTTTCTATAATATTTACACCTCAATAAAACTTTTCAAAGTAACGGATTCTTCCTTTTAGCGGGCAGATGACATCCCAGGATGACTCCATGTTGGCAGCTCTGAGCGGCTCCTGGGCCGGCAGCAGCCCCACTGGGTGCAAACCACACTCATCGCCTAGCTGATTCGTTTGACTTCCTTTTCTAAAGCAGGGGATGACAGTTTAGCCCCCCAGAAGCCCAGGCGGCATTCATGGGCTGCGTAAGGGTTCGTGGGTGCTGGGCTTCCCTCGGGCCTCCCTGGGACCTCAGGATGCACCCAGCCTGACCACCTGCCATCAGCCCTTGGGAAAATGCTGCTTATCCTTCTCGCATTTTTGGGACGCACCGTTGGCCGCCTGCCTTGTGGGCAGTGCCGAGCCCCATGCTGGCTGTAGCAGCCAGTCAGTCTCCCCCACCCCCGAGCAGGCCAGGGCTGCCATTATTAATGTCTCGCGGACATGTCATCTACGAGCTGCTAAACCAGGCTGAGGAATAATAACAGCAGGATAATACAGCTACAGGCTACTGGTTTTGCCTGTACCCAACTTAAATTAAGCAGTTGCAAAAGATAATTAGAGACATAAAGGCCTAGACGCAGAGTCAGCTTGTCACGTGCTAGGTAAGATTTGTAATCTTTGATCATATAACACATAGAGAGCTATTCAAGGCTGCCCATAAACTTGGCTGTTGTTCAGTGGCTAAGCCATGTCTCTTTGCGACCCCATGGACTGTAGCACACCAGGCTTCTCTGTCCTCCGCTATCTCCCAGAGTTTGCTCAGATTCATGTTCATTGTCCACTGTTGTTCCATGTCCAGTTTTAACTGTTGCTTCTTGACCCACATACAGGTTTCTAAGGAAACAGGTAAGGTGGTCTGGTACTCTCATCTCTTTAAGAATTTTGTTCATCCATTGAGTCAGTAATGTTATCCTCTCATCTTCTGCTGCCCCCTTCTCCTCCTGCCGTCAATCTTTCCCAGCATCAGGGTATTTTCCAATGAGTCAGCTCTTCACATCATGTACCCAAAGCAGTGGAGCTTCAGCTTCAGCATCAGTCCTTCCAATGAATATTCAGGGTTGATTTCCTTTAGGATGGACTGGTTGGATCTCCTTGCAGTCCAAGGGACTCTGAGGAGTCTTCTCCAACACCACAGTTTGAAAGCATCAATTTTTTGGTGCTCTGCCTTCTTTATAGTCCAACATTCTCACATCCATACATGACTACTGGAAAAACCATAGCTTTGACTAGACGGACCTTTATTGGCAAAGTGATGTCTCTGTTTTCTAAAATGCTGTCTCGGTTGATCGTAGCTTTTCTTCCAAGAAGCGAGTGTCTTTTAACTTCATGGCTGCGGTCACCATCTGCAGTGATTTCGGAGGACAAGAAAGTAAAGTCTCTCACTGCCTCCACTGTTTCCCCATCTATTTGCCATGAAGTGATGGGACCAGATGCCATGACCTTAGGTTTTGAATGCTGAGTTTTAAGCCAGCGTTTTCACTCTCTTCATCCTCATCAAGAGGCTCTTCAGTTTCTCTTCACTTTCTGCCACTAAAGTGGTATCATCTGCCTATCTGAGGTTGTTGCTATTTCTCTCGGCAATCTTGATTCCAGCTTGTGAATCATCCAGTCCAGCCTTTAGCATGATGTACTCTGCATATAAGTTAAATAAGCAGGGTGACGATATCCAGTCTTCTTGCTCTCTCTTCCCAGTTTTGAGCCAGTCAGTTATTCTGTGTCTGGGGCTAACTGTTGCTTCCTGACCTGCTACAGGTTTCTCAAGAGGTGGGTCAGGTGGTCTGGAATTCCCATCTCTTTAAGACTTTCCCACAGTTTGTTGTGATCCGCACAGTCAAAGGCTTTAGTGGAGTCGATGAAGCAGAATTCCTTTGCTTTCTCCATGAACCAGTGGACGTTGACAGTTTCATCTCTGGTTTCTCTGCCTTTTCTAAACCCAGCTTGTACATCTGGAAGTTCTCAGTTCACGTACTGCTGAAGCCTATAAAACAAGGGGACTCATTTCACATGTGACTTCTAAGAATCACTAGAACTTCTATACACACAACTACGGACAAGCAGGTAGGCAGTTTCTGTAACATCTCATAGTAACTGTTGTATTTTTCTCCTCTCCCATTTGCCATGGAAGAGCCTAGATTTAATACCCAAATGCAGCGGTTCTAAGGGAGTCTCCAAACCAGCAGTGTGTACATTATCTGCATTAGAATTGCAGGTTCTCAGGCTCCATCCCAGCCCTAAGGCATCAGAAACTCTGGAAGGCTCCGCAATATTTTAAGTAGCCCTCCAGGGAATTCTGACAACCACTCAAATTTGAGCCCCACACCCATTAATGCAGTGGCGCACCAGAATTCCACATTCCGAGAACTGTGCACATTTTGCATTTAGAACGTGGAGGTCCTCAGTCACGCACAGCCCTACCCAGTCTCCACACACGTGGTCTCCCCACTGCAGCCCCGTTTCTTCCCTCTCCCAGGCACACTCCTCATCACCTGGGCTCCCATGCTGGCTGGCTCTGGTGCTGGCATGATGCTGGCCCCTTTCAGGTGCTCCAAAAATATGTATTGAATGAGGAAGCAATCCTCAACTGATCACTTCCAAACTTTACCTGATTTTGTAAAAATCTCAGTAAAGAACACGAGGGTGGAGTCTGTGAAGGCTGTGTCAGGAACCTCCCAGCAGCACTAGGCTGGGGTTCGGCTTCATCAGGAAGACCAAAGAACTGCTCTCAGGAGCTTTATTACCGTTACCAGGGTCCCATCTGACTGGAGAAACAGCTCAACTTACCTAACATGTAATGATGAGCTTCTACTAAGCAGGCATTTTATTTCTGTCCATTGAATCCATTGAAACAGAAGGTGACTGAAGAACATTTTTTATCAACATTTTAAATGAAGAAGGTATCAGTTAATTTCAGGTCAGGTCAGATTTTTTTTTTTCCTGGAACTTCCTAATAACTTCCTTAACATCAAGCATTTCCACGAAACTAGGCAGTTAATTAGAGGCTTTATGAGTAAGTGCTTCTGCAGAATAATATATGGTTTAGATGCTCCATACTGGAGCCTGTGTACTCGCTCTTTTATCTTACTGCATGGAAGTGTCAAGAACAAGGGATTACATCCTTCAGGGAGCCAGCTTGGCTCAAGAATGGGAACCAAGTTGCCAGCCCCTGACCCTGCTTGCCGTGGGCCCCTGCAGGGCCTGTTCTGGCAACAGTGACCCTCTGGGTGGCCTCAGGCAGATGAGTAACATCAAGGCTTGCCTTCCGGGACCCTCCAGGCGTCTCCTGTTCCCATCCCAGTCCTGAGACAACAGGGGAGCCCGCAGAGGACTGAGCATGTGGCGACCGGAGGCGGGCCCAGCTCACACCCCTGCTGCCAGGCCGCAGGCAAGCTCGTCAGCCTCTCCCCCCGGGTCTGTGGCATGAGACCCCCAGGTCCCCTCCGGCTTCACAAATCTCTCTGCCCCTCCTCACTGCAGACAGACCCTGGTCCAGGACGGATATGGAAACAGTGAAGCAAGGAAATGACAAGGCGGGGGAGAAGGGTGCTGAGGGAGCAGCCCCCAAGCCCTAGCCATCAGGGCCCAAGGGGACACTGCGCCCGAGAGGCAGGAGGGCTGCACACTTGTCACTGACCTCAGGGTGGCCCTCGGGCAGGACCCCCACGGTGGCGGGAGAGCTGCCCCTGGCACTGGGCTGGCGGGGAGACAGGTGCTCTGAACTGCTCCAGGGGTCAGCCGGCGTGCTGTTTCTGACCCTAGAGAGCTACATATCCCTCTGGCGACTTGATGGCCCAGACACTCCTCCCCGGAAAAGTCGTGTATGCACACACACAACATCTGCACACCCTGAAGGGGGTTTCCTAGTTCTGCAGGAAGAACTTGAGGAGCAGAGGTACAGAGAATAAACAGCAGCTGGCACCTGTGATGAGAAAGGCAGGGAGTCTGGGGAAGGGGGAGCCTCCCGTATCCAGGAGACATGAAGAACTGGGCCCAGCAGAGCTGGGGGGAGACCGGGGTGGGAGGACTCCAGGTCAGTCTCCTCACTGTGAAAACGACCAAGATATTCACCGAGCAGAGGGGAGGGGAGAAAATTAAGTAAGTGCAAAGCAGCAGAGTCCACAGAACAAGTCCAGCGTTGGTTCCCTTCCGGCTTTCTTACCTGGCCCCAGGCCTGTGACGGGGCTGTCTCACCTGCCTCCTCACTCCCCAAACACCTGGGAACCACAGCCTGCCTCCTCAGATGTGTTGGTCCTGCTGGGCCACAAAACCTAAGGTAAGGCCAGATCCCTGCCTTCCAGACACTTCTGGTGCAGCAGATGGACAAATAGACCACTTTCTCCCCTGGAAAGAACTGCAGGGCAACCCCTTCAACTAGGACTAGGAGGGAAGGGCATCCGCATGGTGGGGACAGGAACGTCTTGGAGAAGCCGTCCCAAGGGACACCAGCCTGGGATAGGCTGAGCACCCAACAGGGTGGGACCCCTCCTTTGCTCCACCAACCACAGGACTACCAGCTGCCAGGTACTTACACCTGAGTACCAGCTCCCTCCATCACCTCCTTGGTTTCCCATCCCCTCCAGACATGACCAGCCCAAGTTATTCTAAGTCCACAGGTGGCCCTCAACACAGAAGCCCTGCTCACAACACACAGCTACAGCTGACCTCTCTGCAGAGGGGCCACAGGCCCACCCTCCTCCCTAGGGAGCAGAGAGCCGTACTCTCCTAACACATTTCTTTCATCAGAACCTCATACTGCCATCTCAGTCATTCTTTCTAAGCCACACACACACATCCATCCCTCTCGGGGTATCACACACCTGTCATTTAAATGTTATGGAGCAGATATACCTAAGGACGGACTTAACAGGAAGCAGGACAATAGCAACGCTGTGCAGGCTCGGGCAAGGCAGTGTCCCGCATTTTTTAAAGGGCCCAGGGCAAGGCCACTGTGGCTACCAGTTCTGCCTGGCTCAGAGCCAGGCTCCTGGTGCACCGCGTCTGTCATCAGACGGTGGCCATGGACCTGGTCCATTCCTCCCGAGGGGCCCGCTCTACCCACAAGGAGAGGCAAGAGGCTTGCGTCTCTTCATCACTGACATTACATCTGCGGGTGGAGGCCCTAACCCCCTCCACCTCACGCTCTAGAAACACCTGCCAGGGGTGGGGATGCGTGGCGACTTTCACCAGGTTCAACAGGAAGTTGGAGGAGAAATGACTACCTTGATACTGATGTATCCACTGTACTTTTAACCATGAGATCTCAAATGTCCTACAGATTGTGTATTTGAATCAATTACCCCAGCCACAAGGACTGATAAATCAGGGTAAACTAACAAATGGCATCCTCCACTTAGCTTACGCATCTAAATGAATCTTCTATTTGCTGGAGACCCTTATCTGAAAGATACACTTATCAATCAGCTTCTTACAGGAATTTCAGCTGAGGCCTCGAGGTAAGAAACACCTGTTTTGAAGTGTACACAACTGCTATGTAACACAAGGATATTTTCTTCAGTTCAACCTTAATTCTAAGTCAAAACGTCCAAGCTTCTCTCTCTGCGCCTCTAACTCTCCATGGAAACATCCACTGTGAATGTGAGGGATCATAATATGTGATGAAAAGATGGTGGTGGATCCACCTCTTAGCTGCCTGTAATGAAAACTGAAACAGCAGAAAAGCTGAGTACAGGCACCACCACTGGCGTCTGTGTGGCCTCATACATGCAGTCACTCAACTCGCCTTGTACACACAGAATGTAACAAAAACAGAGGCTGGCCACGCTGTTCCTAAGGGTGCCCCAAACCTAACTCCTTACAGTCAAGACCGTTCAAAAGGCACGGTGAAGACCAAGCTGGAACTCTCAGCAAGCATTTTGTAGGGAATTAGAGTCTTGTGGATGTGTGGGCTTTAAATCCAGAAGGTATAAAGTCCTGAGCCTTGCCAACTCTCGCCAAAATGTATCTCATTCCATTGCTGCTAACAAGTGACCAATTTCTGTTCCATAGAAAAAACTCCTGATGTGAGTGAGGGCTGGGCCGCTGGCAGGCCAGGATGCCCGAGGACCCCGAGGCTGGGGAGCTGGAGCTGAGCCTTCACCGCCAGTCACTGGGGCAGGGCCACTGCTCCCGAGTCACCTCGGTCCTCCACCCGTAAGAGAAGGGCTCCCCTGCCTGTAAAAGAAAGGGTTTGGACTGGATTGATTCACGTGAAGAATACTGACGAGCACCCACTATGTGAGAGGACCGTGCCAGGCAGACACAGCAGAAGGGAGCAACGGTGAGATGGCATATCCAGCAGGGCTCCTCCGCTCCCTAGACAGGGAAGGCATCCACGCCGCACACGGAAAAGGGCAAGGGCACACGGGGGTAACGGGCCGGGCGCTGCCCCTCAGTCCCCAACGAGCCGCCCAGAGGCGCGAGGGGGCACAGCCGTGACCTGGGGAGGCGCCTCAGTGCACTGGCCTTGCAAGGGGAGATGTGGGACCCTTCAGAGGCTCAACACACTGCGGGGGCCTGGCGAGGGGACTCCTGGCGGGTAGGATGCCCCACAACCAGAGTCCTGGGGGTCTGCTGCTCAGGGACCATGTCGCTGAGGGGAGGGGGAGGCTGAAGGGTCGGGGTGGAGGAGAGGAAGGAACCAGCAAAACACAGCCCTGGCAGGAGGCGCCTGAGATCTGGAGCCGAGAAATGCTGACGCTGCCCATCCACACAGCCCTGGGCTCCTTGGGGGCTTGAGGAGGTGAAGTGACTGGCTGAGGGCCAACTGCCACACGTACCTATGGCTCCTTCAGCAAATACTGTTTGAGATTCAGGGAAATGAGCCCCAGGAGCTGTCCTTAAGGAGGTCGCCATGCAAGGGACTTAAAGAAAACGACCTCTTCAGAAGATCGGTAGTAAAAAAAACTAAGACAAAACAAAACAAAAAAACGAACATCGGTAATAAACTAGGAAGGAATGCAATTTGTTCTCTCTGGTGCTACCCAAGATGGAAAACGGATGTAGCCCAGACTTATTAGTCTTCCTAAAAGGTATTGCACTATATTTCCTAATGATATTAAGCTGCATTTCCATCCTCAAAAACTTAAAAAAAAAAAAATCCAGCTGGCTGAGGCCATGCCTTGTGCACATGTGTGTACCTCACTAAAGGGTTAAGGGCACAGAGCAAGAGAGGGAAAATTCAGAAAACCTCTAGAGAAATATAAAATGGTCATGTACAGTAAGTCCACCCCTATAAGTGTTTTTTTTTTTTTTTTCAGTAAAGAAAAAGAAAATTGAGTGGTGACCTGACCCAAAACTATCAGAGGAAGAAAAGCAACATTAGTTCAAGACTGAGAAGCAAGAAAAATCTGAGTCTGTCTGCCAGATAAAATAGGAAGTATCTGCAGCTGGATTCCCTCTGTGTCGGTCACAGAGCGTCAGTCTACTCATCGCATAACTGAGCTTCTCAGCTTCAACTGATCCCCTTGTCCAAATGCAGCCATCTCACTTCTGATTCATAAGTACTATTTCACAGAAAGTGAGTCACTTAATGACTACCTAATGTAACATAAATTACACTTATATGCATTTCAAACAATTTCCTAATTACAAGGAAACATAAAAAAAGGTTCCGAGTGTGATTTTTAAGATGCTGGAACAAACCAAGATTTAATTTAAAATATACTTATAATAACTACACTTTTTTTTTTTGAGGCCGTATTTGCAACAGAGGAGAAATATTTTGCTTTAATCTGATCCTTTACTTCTAATGGTTTGTGAGTCTTCAGAGTTGATAAAGCACTCAGCCTGCAGGGACAGCAGGAGACACTCTGGGCACAGGTGAGGAAGAGATGGAAAGAGCAGCAGGAGGGGGAGGATACGCCACAGGAGGAGCCCACGCACTGCAACATCCCTGCCACTGTTGGGTTTTATTCACACAGTGATGATCTCTCACAGGACTTCAGTCTTTTCAAATGGGATTGAGCATTGTTAACTGTCCCTCAAAAATCAGTTTCTCTGGAAGATAAATATCTACAAAATATACCATGATCTTAGAGAAATATATTATAAGACTTTGATCACTATTAGCAGAGCCATATGCTGGCTGACCTTTTCATTTTTTATCTAAGAATTAAGAGACCTTACTATAAACCTTGTAGGTAATGACGAAATAATGATAAAATAAGGATAAACTGTCTTTGTATCTTAGGAGTCTACCTCAACCTAAATAACAGTATCTGGCAGTGGATATTTAAAATCTTTACTGGTATTGAAGCTAATATAAATTCTAGCACCAAAATTTGTAAGATGTGTTATAAGAACACAAAGCCACATTGTTACATAAATACAAAAGGATACAAGTCCACTTTCTTTTATCTTTGAAACCCAACTACATGGGACGTGGAAATTTTTTTTATCAACTGGATAATCTGTTTTATCAATAGCTAGTAAGCCATTTTTGTAAATTGTCTTTCAGCTGAAAAAACAATACACTACTTACATCATACTGGAAAAGGAATGACCTCAAGATTTCCAAGCAACACAGCTATTTTTCACATCTGAACTCCCCTGCTGATCATTAGGAATAGTTTCACATGTCCCATTCTTGGCTTCCAGTTGTGCCAAATCCTGGACAAGTCTGTAACAAGGTTATGGCTGCAAAACGCTGTTTCTCTGCACGAGGTGCTAAGTCGTCTGCCTTCCCTTCTCAGCACACCGTCACTCATGAGTCTGAGGCCTCTCCTAAATCAAGCTGTGCTTATGGTATACAGAGGAAGTATGAAGTCCAAGTTGTATTGTTATATCTCTTGCAAGCTAATAAACTACCTCAAATTCATTGTTTAACTGAATATACTGTTCTGTGCTTAGAGATGCTGTGGTCCACACTCTGTCCGCAGTCAGAATGAGGCAGAGGTGAATCTGGCCCCAAAAGACTCAGTGCTGGATCAACACACAGAAAAAGGGGATAGACGGTCTTTTGTTGGTGGGTATTTGAAGAATGCATTAAAAAAGCAAGGCGGGGGCGGGGGGATTCTTAAATGATCTAAAACTGTGCTGTTTCCTGTATTACATTCTTATCCAATTCTTAATTATCTAAAATGTTGAGGAATAAAAGACAGAGTTCACTTTCTTTCTTTTGACCAAATAGCTGGAAGTATTAAAAAGTTAAGGCAGACTAGAAATAAAACACAGTTCCACTATGTTTTAAATCAGATTTAAGTGTTTTTTTTTTTAATTCAAACTGACCCAAAGCAAAACTTACATTACAAAGGAAGAACAAAATACATTATGATATAACACACTAAGAGTTACATGAGAGCTAAATTTGTGGGCCAAGGGCCTCATCCCAATGACACTCTGGGCTGATGAGCAATCCTGCAGCAAAGTTAGAACCTCAGTTTTTGTATGGTCCACTGTGGTAATTAAACTACACACTCTTGTCTCGTAGGGTGTGTATCTGACAAACCAAGCTAGACTCCCTCACGCTCCAGATGTGCACTCTTGCTACTGCCAGAACACTGAATTCTCTAGCGGAAATGCCGCTCCAAGCATGACTGATAATGAATTAAAAAAAAAACAAAATTGTCAAGTCCTCCAAACTAACAAGCGTGGATTATTCTGTAGTAAATAGTTAAGAAATATGGAAATTAAATAACCTAAAAAACACCCTTACTCTGCTGTACATTTATAAACACAAATATTTACACACACACACAAAATCTTCCATTTGCAAAAGATGAGGTTTGCAGTTCATTAGTGATCATAATCTTTTATGGGCTGGTTCTTTGGTGTACTTGCCAAATATATTTTTATAAAGGTTTAGTAACAGGCTTAAATAAATTTCAAAAGAAACACAGAAGGATCAGTGACTAATTTGATACTATTCTGAACATTTCAGTCAAGATAAAAACCAGTTGATTTTCTGAAAACATTTGTTCTGATTATGTTACTACAGAGTGCCTCTCTGCCAATCAAACTGGAGAGCAGACCTGCACACTCATCCCTGTATTCCACCAGTTACCGACTTTGAGATGTTTTAGTTGTTGTTAAAGATGATATGTGATTGGGATTCTAGTAACAACAAAGATAAAACATTCTTTTCAAGCTTCCAGAAAAATCAAACCTCAAACAAAAATGGAATTATACACTTCTTCATTAAATAGAAATTTTGATTCCAGGAAGAGTGCTCATAATTTTTTTTTCTGAAGTCTAAGCAGCAATACAGAACAAAGAATTTACCTTCATCTCATCTTTTTACTTGGAATTTCCTGACTCTAACCCAGTGGCGAACTTAGTTTTGGAAACCTCTGAATGGCCGGGGAAAGAAAATCATTTTAAACTAACTGAATAAATTAACAGACACATGAAGAGATGAGCCCTGTGCGAACGTAACAGTAACATCACTGCTCAAAGTACAGGATTCTGCCTGCCTTCCCATGTCCTTGTCTCCTTGGGCTCAGGTTTCAGGGAGAAGTAACACCATTCATTTCCGGCCATGCCAGGTCCCTGATGCCAAACGTG
Organism: Antilocapra americana; assembly: GCA_007570785.1. NCBI lineage: Eukaryota > Metazoa > Chordata > Mammalia > Artiodactyla > Antilocapridae > Antilocapra > Antilocapra americana. The sequence continues at coordinate 3,741,570 of ML660247.1, forward strand.
TTTCTTAGCTCTGACCTGGTTATTGGTTTCCAGAGGAGAACACAGCTCAGCTCCTAGCTTCACAAAGGACTCTCTCTCAGAAGATAACTTTTTGGAGATATTTTTATGGGAAAAAAGTCAGAACACCCATTTCTCTCTATCATGTCCCAGTTACAGTTTTTGGATGGTTGCAAAACTGGCCAAACTCTTGAGTGGTTCCCTGCAGAAGAGGTTACGTACTCCATCTGTGATTCCTCACATCACCCTCTTCCCAAAGCTTCCCACTGTTTAGAAACCTGCTCCCAGCCCAGGCCCAGCAGAGCAGGTATCTGATGCCAGAGCTACTCCACATCCAAGAGCATAAATTTTGTGCTTGAGGAAATATCACTGTTGGCTCTGAAAATGGATAAAGCCAGAGGGGACTCCTAATTCTACTTATACTTTTCAGGTGAAATAACTTTATACTTACTGACTTAAAACTAGAAATTCAGACAAGAGAAGCCCTTTGTTTTATAAACATCTGATAATTTATTACTAGTGTGTAAATATTCTGAAATTTCTCAAAGCACTAAGAAGAATACTGGGATAGTTTTAAAGCTTCTTCTGGAACTACTACGATGACACATCAAGCACTGGACTCATTTCCAAGGGCATCTCCATAGATTCCTAATGCCTCTGGAACCACTGTTATTGACACTTCATCATATTTATGTTTACACTGCAAACATGTGCTGATCAACCCAGAAAATAACGGTTCTGAAGAGGGTCACTGTGTATAACTTTAAAATAGATAGGAAATGCTTAATTAGCACATTAGAAATTAACCAGACTTACAAATGTCCACCCATTAGAAATTTTACCCTTTAGAAACATTTTATTTCAACTGGGAATAAATAAACACCATGAAACCATCCCAAATTATTTCTCCATTAAAGCCAAATGATTTAACAGTATTTTGGCTATTTTTAGGGAATACTCTACCACCAGGACATGAAATTTTCTGCTTAAACTGAAGTAAAAGACAAAGCTTAAAACGGAAATCGCAACTGACACTATGTTCTGCAATTAAAATTAAAGCGTCTCACAGGCATGTCAGAGACAGCTGTGGAATGAGGAGCATCAAGTGAAATAATGGATAAAATACACCAGAAAGAGTACTGCACTGGAGGCACTATTTTAGAAACAGGATACACGGGCTTTATCAAGTTATTTTCTTTCCCATTAATTGTTTTAAAAGCACAATTCAACTAGAGACAGAAGTTGAGACTCGGCGTCTCTGGGTAGTGTACTACAGCTGTTAAAAAAATAAGTCAGAAACAAGCACACCAAAAAGGAGCAGAGGGACCGGGTTTAAGTCATCCAAAGCTGCAGTGATTAGAAAAGAACAGTTTGAAACAGCCAATTTGTACTCATTAAAATGAATGAGGTGACAGTATTACTTAAAAAATTTCTCAGGGCATTTTCCAGGAGAACCCTGGGTGCCCTGGGTGAAACTGTGCCTCCAAATGGTAACAAGTGCTCTGCTGGTTTATGATACTGTGCATGCCAATGGAACCATACATTTGGAAAGGGTCAATTCTCCACTCCAAACCTGTCTGTGTCATTTTGGAAAAACAACTGTTTTAAATGCAATATTGTATAGAAAGCTTGGACCTCTTAAACTTGGACCAAGAAACCATATTAAGACCTTCAAGCATGTGTGTGTCTGTGTGTGTGTGTGTGTGTGTGTGTGTGTGTGTATAAAAAAATCTCTCCCCTACAATGAAAACCAACCAAACAAACAAAAAAACCTGTATATACCTGCTTTCTGACTTCACAGCAAATCAGAAATTGCATAGGATATACTTTGTGCAAGGCAAAAAGCCTTTTAAGTATCTGGAATATAACTCCTAATCTTGCTCACAGTTCTCTGTGTATCAGATATCATCAAATTTGTGTTTTAAGTAGTCTTTCATGACCTTGGCAATTGGTAGTTCATCAAGTAGTTTTAGGTTTTGAAGGCCTATACACTGTCGAATTTTAATTCGGCACAGGTCCTGTAAGTTTCTGGGCTGTCCTAAAAAGACAGAAAAAAGAAAATGTTAAAAAGCTGCAAAACACAACATTTAAGGAGGGCTTTAAAGTTCTAAAAGCAGTATCTTATTTCACTGGGAAGCGTCTCTCTGTGGACTTCACGTGCAAAGTTGCAGAGAGGCGAGCTGGGAGGATGCGTCCTGGGTACCATTATATGGCATCCATAGCCCTGGATGGTGGGTAGTTTCACTTCCATTTTACAATAGGGACACCAAGGATCAGCGATTTTAGCCAACTGCTCCACACCAGATGACCACCTGAAGGTCTGAGACGGAGACTAAAACCAGCTCTTCTGAGTCTCAGCCTGGTCTTACCATTACAAATCGGAATGTCAGCTCTTGTCCCAGTGGGCCTCTAATATGCGGGTTGAACCTGTGTGAGCAAACCCCTCTTCTGGGCCTGTGTCTCCAACTAAAAAGTGAGGGAACTAAGTTCCTCCTATCAGCTCCCTGTCCAGGGCATGGAACCCAACTCTGGGGGGCTCTCCCAAATGATACCTGCCCTTCTGTTCCCAGAACCCTGCCGTGGGGAGAAGGGAGCGGACTGGGAGGGAGGGCGGGGAAGGGGAAAGGCAGGCGCACCAAGCTCTCCTGAATTTCCTGTCTCCAAACATGCCATCCTGACCACCTGCCAATGAAAACCTATGCTATCACTGAACTCAAACAAAAAAATCACACATTGCAACTTCTTTCACCTTTGAACACTGTGTTTCACCAAAACAATAGAGACAAACACAAACGAGCAAAAATTCTTTGCCACAGAGCCTCAGAAATGTCTGGATTCACATAAATTTCTACTTTCCTATTAAGCGGCAATGATGAGACAAATTAACATATGTTGAATGTGTACGTGCCACGTAGCCTTACAGGCTCCTGACATACGCTAACTTGTTTTTATCCTTTTACGACGGAAGTACTTTGATCATCACCCCCATTTTACAGACTGCTTGTATCTCCAACATTAAGTAACGGGTTTAAAGTCAAGAACAATGGCATACTTCAGCAGTTCTCAAACTTCCTGGTCTCAAAACCTCTTTACACTTTAATTACCATGTAAGGAGTTAAAACAGAAAGTTCAGAAATACATATTAATTCATTTACAAATAATAAAGATAAGCCTATCATATGTTAACATAAATAACACTGTTATGAAAGTAACAATACTTTCAAAAATAAATGAGAAGAATAGCATTCTTTCCCATTTTTGCAAGTTTCTAACGGTCTGGATAAGTGGGTGATAGTTGAAGTCTCAGGTATGCTCTCATATCCAATCTGCTGTGATGGAACCACATCATCTAATCTCTGGGGAAGTTCACTTACTCTCAAAAAAGAAGGAATGTGGAAAAGACAAATAATGTCTTAGCACTACAATGAAAATCATTTTGATCTCAATATCCTAAAAGGGTCTGGTTAGCTCCAGGAGTCCCGGGGCCATACGTGAAGGACTTAGTACTTACTTGAATTGTACCTGTTGACAGGGATCACCATTATTCAAAATTATAAATGAAAAAGTGTCCTTAAAACTCAGACCTCTGCACTGTAAGGCCTGTATGATCACATGCTTTCCCAGAGGCCCTAAATGCAGGGTCTCTTAACAGAATCACAGCTGAAGCGTCTGCTTTCCTAAGAGCGGCTGTGAGCCGTTGGCAGGTCTCTCCATTGGTGTCCACCCGAGGATCTGTGCGAGGTTGCTGTAGACACTCGTGACTCTTGGTGAGGCTACATCCTTCTCACCATCCAGATCTCTGCTAGAAAGCCCACTTCATTGGAGCAGATGAGGTCCGGTTCCTTATCAGACACTTTCCGAGTTCCGTTTCTCTGGAGTACTGAACATGGCTATGATTTCACATCTACTCAGTGATTACTCATTAATGCCCATCTTCTTCCTTACACATTCCATGAGGGTAAGACGATTTCTGGCTGCCAACACCTGACACAATCAATACTCAACAAACACTAGCTGAACAAATGAATACTTAATAGGCTTGTCCTAAGAGTATAAGTCAACTAACTCATTGCAAAACACTCCCATGTCAACAGCAAATCATTTCTTAATCTGTTCTGAAATATTTTTCCTCACCATTCACGGGCTACCTTTAGGAAGAGAATAAATTACCAGTCATTTTTCAATAGATGCTTAAACTATTTGATTTACAAATGCAAACCAGAGTATGAATCATATTTGGATCTTTTTTAAGAATTTGGTTTTCCTAAAAGATGGCAGGTTCTTTTGAAGTACAATATTAATGGAAAGAACAACCACAATGTATTCAAGGCAAAACACATGAGATAAAATTGCCATATATAAATATACATGTATACTTAAATGAAAACATATCATCTAACAATGTGGAAAAATTTTATTATTATATTATTGGAATTTGCTTAGCTAAGGTAGAAAAGATGGAGACAAAAGGTCTTGTTTTGTGGAAGATTACACTCTCCAAAGAAGATCACAGTATGGTCATCTTTGGAGACCTCATGCTCTTCTTTAACAATGTGACTGGATATCCCAGTGTTAAGAGATGGTATCTGGGTTCCCTCTCCTAGAAACAAAGTCAGGGTGGGCTCCTGACTATGATGAAACTCATAAATCAGAGCTCTCAACTGGCTCTTGAGACATTCACTCTTGGCACACAACTATCACAAGGCCATTAAGTCTACAAAAAGGAACTGAGGTCACCGCCCAATAGTCCAGGCTGAGCTCCCAGCCAACTGCCTGCGCAACTAGCCAGCCATCTGAGTGAGACATTTTGAAAGTGGAAAGGCCCCAGTCAAGTGAAGTAGCCCCAGCAAGATGACAATGCTTGATGCAGAGAAATAAAATAATCAACTATTATTATTTTAAGCCACTCAATTTTGCAGCATTAGATAACTGAGTGAGATCCTGGGGTGTGGAAGTAGGGTGTTACTATTAAAAAAAAAAAAAAAAGAAATTCTAAAATAGGTAGCTTTGCCATTGGGACCAGGCAGGGAGAAGAGCTTTGATGGGGCTGATGGTCAGGGCTAAAAGTTTTAAAAATGTTACTAGAAGCTGGAGGAAAGGGAAGATATAGTTTGGCAACATGTCACCTGGGGTAAGGGGACAATTGGAAATGCCCTAACAATCTACGTAAGAAAATTTCCCAGGCATAATATTATAAGTGCCACTGGCTTTCTTCATTGGCTATGATAAATCGCAAGAGAGCCAAGACGAGCCAGCAAGCTGCAGTCAAGGGACGCAGCTGCAGAAAAGCCGCCATCTGCGGGAGCTAGTGGTGCATGAGCCTGTCCAGGGAAAACGTGCTTCCTGTGCCTGAGTATCGGAAAGCATTACTCGGTTTGCTACTGGAGTCTCTTCTTATGCGGCGTGCTGCAGCAGTCTCAAAGTTTGGGGGGAATCTAAGCTTTTGAAGATTTCTTGACCATATGTAACTCCTGTCTGCAGAAATACCTTGAATGGTAAAAGCCACAGTGGTTAAACTACCCGCTGTCAGACCCAGTAGCTCCTAGATGGGCTACTTAGCCTTCTGCTTTGGTTTCCACATCTACGAACTGAGGATGACCTACACAACAGGCCTTACAAGCGTAAGAAGAATTAGTTTTGGTAAAGTGCTTACCAGGCATATAGTAAGAGTTATAGAGTATTTGGTATATAAATGTTAAAACAGTAATTTTAAATACTAGAAGGATATAATGTTTTGCTTCTCCTTCTCAGAAAAGTGGAGAGCTCCTTCTTAGAAGGAGCTCTCTATTTTCCTACTGCTAAGATGGTAAGAAAATGAGTTGACACTTTAATAGTAAAGGAGCGTGATGCCCAGTATGGGGCAAACTGATGGAAATTATATTCTGGAAATCACTACCTGACTTGGAATAGGCAGAGATGGGGGAAGCTTGCAGAAGAAGCTGTGCAGTGATGAAGTGAGGGGTGTCCACAAACACACAGCTACTTCCTCACCTCGGCAGGCAGTGGCAGTGGGTGAAAAGCAGGCTACATGATTAAGAAGTAACGAAGACTCCTCATTGTAATGACTGCTATTTCCAAGACTATTTAAGGACCCATTTTTTTTCCAGGAAAATCATTTTAGGAATAGAAGATTATGACTGAAGAAAGAAGTACAGGCATACCTCATTTTATTGCACAATACTTCAGTTTTACAAATTGAAGGCTTGTGGCAACCCTAAGTTGAGCAAGTCTATCAATGCCACTTTTCCAACAGCATTTGCTCACTTCATTTTGGTAATCCTTACAGTTATTTCAAATATTTTCACTATTATTGTACTATTATCTCTTTGATTATTATTTTATTACCATGTTATCTGTGATCAGTGATCTTTTTTTTTTTGAAGTTACTGCTACCACTGGCTAAAGGCATCTTCTAGTAATAAAGTACTTTTTTAGTTAAGGCACGCACACTATTATTACTTTTTTTTAGACAAAATGCTATTGCACACTCAGTACACTACAATATAGTGTAAACATAACTTTTCCATGAGGTGGGAAACCACACAATTTGTCTGGCTCCCTTTACTGCAGTGGTCTGGGGCAGAGTCTGCAACATCTCCATGGTGTGCCTGCGCTTACTTTCTTGTCAACACATCACTCAGAAGTATTTACTGAGCACCTGCTATGTACTTAAAAATGCACTGTCCCAAAGATTAAACGGGCAAAGGAAACAAGGAGACAGAGGAAAAGAAGGCAGAGAGAGAGAATAAAGAGGACAACAACAGCAACAACAGCAACAAAATCAATACACGTTCACTGTTGACTGCGTGTCTCCCTCCTGGGCTGTTAAACAGCAACCACCGTGTCCATGGATTACAACACGGGAGACCTGGGGGAGACATCTCACACACACACACACACACACACACACACAGAGTATGATTTAAGGAACTATAAACGCCATGGGGGACGCAGAGACACTACAAACTATTATTCATACTAATGAATTACAATGGGATTACGTAACACTTCAAAAGGTTATTAGTCTTTCCATTTGGTAAAGAAGCCCATCATTAGTAATAATTGGGCTGGTATAAAACAGGAAATCAGCTTTTGAAGGGTCTGGTCTAGAACAAATTACAAAACCAGGGCTGCAGCATAATTTCAAAAATTAAATACCCTAAAGCATTAAATATCTCCTTTTGAAATGACCACCTCTGCATTTGCCTTAAGCCAAAGAAAAGCGTATATTGCTTTGTAACAAATAACAGAAATCCTTAGAAGGCTACACAAGAAACAGAAAGTAATACAAATATGATAGAAATGGTACAGAATAAGGTCATACTTTCCACACCAAAGAACCTTAAAATGTAGTGTAGTCTGACTTAGAACTGTGCACCGAGCCATCCAAGCTGACGCTGTATAACTCTGGATTCCATCCAAGAGTGAAATCAAAGTAGCCTTTATTTTTCAATACCATGATTCTTATTTTGAGGTGAGCTAGCAACTACCTTTGTCCCATAAAATAAGATTTAACACATTTCATACTAAGCCCTATGAAAGGGGTTCAGGGACAAGAACAAAAGAATAAAACGTGCTCATGGTAGGATCTCTAAAGGGAACCTGAGATCAAACGGAGGTCCTGGGAGACCATTCCAGATGCTGACCCAAGAAGAAAAGCCCTAAGTAAATAAGGCTAGCCTATTATAAATGCAGGGTACTATTTATTTACCTCTAAAAGTGATTTCAATAATTGGGACTGAATACCCTAGGAAGACTACAATGCAGAAGTGTAGCAAAATCCCCAATTAGAAGGAAAATCAATAATCAAAATTAATCTTAGTTAAAATGTGTTACACAAATTATTTCTCCAAAGAGCTATGCTAAGTCTCACTATTTTAGTAAGTCACACTGAAAAAACAAACAAGATAAAGACAAAGAAACTGGTAACAGAAGCGTCTAAAAGGAACACAGGAGTTAGGGCACCTGGTGCCGAGGCGCTGTACTGGACTTAGCTGAGACAGTCACAGCCTAAACTTCACTTTCTTAAAATTACTTTAAAAAGTAAATTAAAATTACTTTAAAAAGTAAATTAAAATTACTTTAAAAAGTATTTGACAGATTGTCGTTGCAAAACAATTTATCCAACTCACTCCCATTTACCTAATCTTTGTTCTCTGAGCAACATGAGCCCTTTATTTTTCAAATTCCTTCTGATCAGTGTAAGCATTAAAGCATTTTTATTTAAATAAAAATATTTAAAAATTATAAAGTACTTAAATTACCAAATACATTAAAATTATTTAAAATTTAATTTAAATAATTAATTCCTTTTATTAATTCCTTAAAACATACAAATAAAAATACAACCCAGCACTACCTTTTACATATTACTAAAGAATATTGAGCAGCTGCTTCAAGTACTGGGACAGCAACTACTAGAAACACAGATCATTACATTACCTTAGACTCTTCTGAATATTAAACACAAACTCAACTGGCATATTCTCTGCCTTAAGGATAATTTATGCAAGAGCCTGCCATGCTACGTAAAATAAATAAATAAATATATAAATAAGGTGTTTAAAAACTAGCTAAGTGGTTAACTTACTCAAGGACTCCTTGGCACCTCTGATATGCTTCTGTGTGTGGTGAATCACTAAAACTGCTATCCACAATCCAGGGTGCTAGTCTTCTAAACTGACAAATAGTGAATCTGTTTTGCCCCCAGAGCATCTGATGGAATGATCACTGATTTCTCTCTACAGATCCTAAGTAATAAGCATGCTGGCACTGACCAAGCAGTAATTTAAAATATTCCATCTTATTCACAGATTGTAACTGCAAATGGAAATATGTCAGAAATTTATTAAATCCTAAAGCACTAAATTAACAGGGTGTCCTTAAAATTATGAATGTAGAAATTGAACATTGCTAGGTATTTTTTAGTTTTAGGACCTCTTTGCACTCGTAAAGTTGGATGACCTCAAAGAATTTTCGTTAATGTGTGTTGTTGTTGAATTGCTACGTTGGGTCTGGCTCTTTGCAACTCCATGGACTGTAGCCCACTAGGCAAGGACACGAGTGGGCTGCCATCTCCTTCTTCATTATGTGTGTTTTATCTATCTGTATTTACCAAATCTGGAAATTTTTAAAATACGGATTCCTTAAAATAACAGGTGGTACTGTTCTACATCTTTGCAAATATCTCTTAGATCTGGCTTCAGAGAACTGCTTCTGCATATTATCTGTTGTAAATAATATGCTGTCTTGATTGAAGTAAATGAAGAAAATCCAGACTCACATTGGTAGTGGGAAAAGGAAGGAATACTTTATAGATAATCATAGATTTTTGATACTACACCAAAACTCAACAAGAGGTGTTTTTTAAAAGTTAGATGCATATGGAATCTGAAACCAAATCAGTGAACTTTTTAATACCCTTTCATATTAAAATCCATTCGTTTGTTCTGCCGTTTGAAGGGATCTTTTACCCATGCATGACTATGTAACATCATGCGTTAGTCATTTGGAAAACGCTGATTACCTGAGTTATGCAGATCTTTCCAGTGGTGACCCAATTCACTGCATGATATCAAAAAATTACTTTCATTAATAGCTCTACTGATTTTGACAAGTTTTTACATATTGGTAAACTGTCAATGTCCTAGTGGCAAATATAAGCTTTCCAAAATTCTAACTGACTTGAAAGCTCAAAATTCATTGCTCATCATAAATACTTTCAGTTGTTTTCCTTAAGGTGACACGTGAACTTGATTGACTTTCAAGAAAATCTCTACCAAATACCAAACTCTAACCAGCTTGGCTGTCCATCTCGTATTTTAGGTAAATACGGTACTCCATCAAAAAAGATTGCTGGTTCAGATCAAACAAACCACAGATGTACTTTTCCTTAATTCAATCACACTTTGTTACAGAGTAAGAACACTTATTTTCAATTTCCATCCCACAGAAAATTAAAAAAGGTACATACTCAAATGGGTAAGATCTAATAAAATTAAATCAAAGACCTTCCTAAAGGGGCCTGGAACCCTCTGCTCAGACTCCCTTGTGGTGAAGAGCACAATGCTAGCAGCCTCTGGGGCTACAGCCTTCATGGACGCTCAGGTGCCTGCTGCGTCACCCACCACCGCTCCCACACGCCAGTGCGAAGTCAGTGCAGCCACAGGGGCCAGTAACGTCTTAGTACTGTTATGAAATTAGTTTTGATCTCACGTCTTGAGGACCCCCAAGAGTCCACACCACTCTGTATGAATCCAAAACAAAATAAAATAAAACCACCAGCAGCAGGATATCGTTCCCTTTAAGAGTGGTCATTGGCAAGAATTTTTAAAAGGAGGGATCCCACAGTCTCTAATTCCCCTGATTTTCAGAGAAGGCCACAGACCCGTGAGGCGGGTGGGAGGCTAGGCGGCCTGCCCAAGCTTAGCAGGATAAGTTGGATGCTGGGGCAGGAGTGCCGGCTGACGCAACAGCAACCACGACACAGGCCCAGCTGAGAAACCTTCGGGATGCTGTGAGGGAGACACGGGCCTCTGAATCCAAGAGGACAAATGCTACTCGGTCAGTCCAAGGGACCGCGGACAGGATGATTTTCACAATGTAAGTGAAAACCGATAAAAACAATGAACAGACTTCTGGTTTTACCTCCAACATAAAAGAGAACTTGAAGTAATCATCATCACTCCAGTCCTTACAAGAAGAAAAAGCTGAACAAACTCAAAATCAAGGGCGTATCTAGGACCCACCAGTAAATGGGTGTATAGGGCAAACCTGCACCACAGAATCTGGAGAGAGAGACAGATCTGTAATCAGAGCTGAAATCGGTGCATTTGGGGCAGAAGCTACTGGAGCCACAAACTAGCAGGAACACTTAAATGGTCCTTCAGACAAGTGGCCCAGCCTGGGAGTGAGAGCCATAGTCTCAGGAACCGCTCACGTGTTCTGAGCTGTCCTTTCAGGGACCCCCTCAGCTGCTCACATGGAGAGCCAAGGAAGACTCCTGGTGGCTCTGGCAGGAGGAGGGCATGAACACTGACCTGATGGACACTCGGAAACTTCACAACAAAGGTCTGTTCGCCAAGGGAGAGCCCTCCGCAGATTCCCAGCCCGCTTGGAGGACAAATGTTTCTCTGATCCCCACACCACAGTCCTCTCACCAAAGTGGGGGCAAGGCAGGAAACAGCGGAAAGGGCAATACCTTTCTCATGGAATCTCTCTCCCTTTCCTAAAAGACGTTCATATTCTGAATACCTCTTTGACTAGGGAGATCTACACTGTAGGCCAGGGAGCTGACAAGGGGGAAAAGCACCAGCTTACAATCCAATTGCTCAGGGAGGTTTTCATTATTATTAAACCATTTCCTCAAGAGAAGCTTTCCTTATGAAACAATCTTTCTTGAAGGTTTGGTGTTGTACTTCTTTTAACATTTTCTTGTGCTTGCCATTTCTTGTGCATAAATGTTAGTTTTTCTCTTTTAAACTGGACAAAAATTCCTACAATCCCTGCTCTTCAGCTAGAGAATTTTTGCCCCTTCCTATAAGCCATAGTTTCCATGACCCTCTGATCATGAAAATTATGATCAGATCAGACCCTCTGACACATACAAATCACTAATTAACTGCAGGCACTGGTACAACCCTCGGAAGGAGTGCTCTCAGCAAGCCTCCGTAAGGGGTCTCCACCAGGACGTCTGCTGCTGCCTGTCATCTCCACCGCTTCTGCCTGTCACCGGTCACATCTTCACTGATCTCACTTACTGTGTCTTCAGTGTGTCTGCTCCGCTCTCTCTGCTGTTTCTTTTTTTTCCTAGTAAAAGAACTAAGAGACCAAAAACTAGCTTCTCTAAGGAGGAAACATCTTTCCCTCAGCAAGGTGATTCTCAGGCTCTGGGTATGATCGTTGGCTCTTCTTAGTTGTATTCATTATTCCTGGGCACAAAAAAGCTGCTCCTTCAGTTGACTGGCTTTCTGGAGGAGACCACATTGAGTTCCAGACATTCAGGAAGGCAGAGGTTTCCAGAAGTCTGTCTGTAGAGTAAAAGCACCTTTTCCTGGTTTCTCCCTCTACTGTGATTGACAAGGCACCTGCAAATACTACTTTGTAACTAAGCCACTTGACTGTTTTTATGGAGTGTGTTTCAGAGGTTTTATGGCAATTTTTCTAAAAAAGCCACAACAGCTTTTAGATTCTAAGATTATGACTCTTTCGAGCTCTTCCGATTGAAATAACGTGCTCTCTAGTCAAAATGGAACAATGAAAATTAACATGGCCCCAAACAAAGATCACCAGGTTCCTTCGCTGTTCTTACACCCTAGGAGTCTGAGTTCTCAGATCAGAGGCCGAGCACGCGGGGCTGAGCGAGCAGTGACTCGGCAGCAGCACAGGCGGGAAGGAGCTCAGGGATTTAACCTGATGCTCCCCGAACCACCCAACCATCTTTCACTCTGGCTTTCAAAAGCCAACACAGAGCTCCGGTGAGCCATCAGTTACAGCCGGTCCTTCCAGCACACTAGGAAAAAGAAAACCTCATAAATAATGCACGGGTGAAGCAGAAACACTTAATTTGCTTTTGGCAGAAGACACCACTGATGGTAAGGTCAAGAGGTAATGAATATGTCGCAACATCTGAAGACAGAGGCCAACTGCAGCCTTCCAAGGACAGGTGGTCCTTCGCTTCTGAAAAGCATCCCAAGTTTGCTAAGCCACCATCCTTTATGGTTACAGTCAACCAATCCACTTTTTCTGCGGACCTAGTAGGTAAACGGCTTTGCTCCAGATCAGTGGAGAACTCAAACACAAAGAGGCAGGCATGTCAATGTTTCTGTCCGCTCTAATTTTAAAGGTACGTGTGAATCTCTTTTTAACTCAACACTGTTGCTCTCCAGCAGCACTCCATCGTGGAGCTGAGCAGCTCCAAAGGGCCAGGAACAAAGAGGCGGCTCCTCCCATCCCTCTGGCCACCTGTCTCCACAAGCAGACCGCACCACAATTAAGAGAGCTTAAAACAGGCAGGGCAGAGTAAGAATCTAAGGGATTCGATCTGTAGGTAGCAAGTCAGCCCCTGCCGTTCATCCACCTTCATTTAATATTTTATTTTATTTAAAGAAAAGAAAAAAAAAATACAGCACTTATAATGTGCCAAGTATTGTTTCAAGTGCTTTCTACACATTAACTCATTCAATCCTCACAACAAGCCCATAAGACAGATATGATTACCCTAATTTTAAGGTAAGGACACTGAGACATAGGGCAGTCAGCACACCCACCCAAGGTCACAGGCAGCATGTGGCAGAGTTAGGGCTGGAGCGAAGTCTAGTCAGTGGAGTCCGAGTCTACGCCATCAACCACCCATCAAAGTATTCAACAAACAGGCTGCGGCATTTATGTGTGTAGCATGCCTTCCTGAAGGCAGCCAGGTAATCTAGCATCAAAGTTAAAGCAACAACAAGAAGACACTCAGAATTTATGAAGAAGATACACTGTACAGGCTATATACCATGACAGAATTCTAACCTCAAGTCCAAGAGTAACTTTATCTTTCACAACACCCACACCCCTATCAGTCTGTAAATGGAAACTACTAGAATATTTGCTGAAAGAACCAGCACTGGAACTTTTGCTGCAGTCTTTTCCTAAAATATGGCCTGGATCTGAAGTCAGTGGGGAGGAATCAGCACACACAACACCTCCTGTCTCTGAGTACATCACTGTGTCTCAAAAGCTTTCTGCAAATACCAGACAGCCCAAAATACCTCCCCCAAGGCAGGCATATCTGTGCTGAAGAAGTCGACTGCCACTTGTCACTTGCGGACATTTAAATAACTTATAAATACAACAAAATACATTTCCTGTGTGGCACTTGCCGCAAAATAAGTGCTCAACAGCCACATGGGCTAGTGGCTACCACAGTGGACAGCACAGAGGCCATTTTCGTCATCACCGAACGCTCTATTGGACAGCACGGGTTAGACCCCGAGTGTGATTTTTTTTTTTAATGCTTGAGTCTGAATATACTTAGTGGTAATAATTTCATCCTGTCTTTCTTACGAATAAACAAAATCCAAATTATACCTCATTTCTTCATAAATTTTCTACTCCCAAATTCAATTCCAAGGAGGACAGTGGATTATTTATAAGCAGGTCAAGTAAGCTCCTAATCCTCTACTACTTGGGACCTAGAATGTCTGTCTTCTTCTATAACAATGAATGAAATATAAAAATTAGTTGAGGAAAGGGGAATTCATTAACAAGTATGGTAGATAAAACGTTTCGTTTACAGACAATAGCTTCATGTTGAATATGAAGCTCTGAGAGTACCCACAAGGAAGTCAGAGAGGAGAGGGCGGCTGCTCCACACAAACTAATTCCTCCATCAGAAAAACAACACACGGGCAGCATTAACACAGCGGGTCAGACACCTCGTGGCTTAAACAAAGTGCCTGCACGAAAGCAGGCCGGTCACACCGCCCTGTGTGGGCCAGGGACAGTGGCACCAAATTTTCTACTGGGAACACTTTTCCTTACAACAATTTCTAATTTCTAGCATCCTTAATCTGTACTCCTAGGATGCCTAATAAATAACACTGTTATTCCATTCCATGTGTGTTCACACTGTAAAGAAGCAGAAATGCAATGATATAACGTGAGCACAGCTTAGAAATAAAGCACAAATTCTAAGACACTTCCATAGCTGAGGATGCTAAGATCCAAAATTCTCCTTCTAATTCCCCATTCTCAATTTCATGAAAGTCTGGAAAGACTATGTTTATGACTAGTAGGGAATGCCCTGTTCTAGCACTGATCTCTGTTAATTTAAAAAATTCTCCCCTCTGCATCCTTTTCTCCAATATTTCTCTCATCCTATCTATGCCTATTTACTTTTAGTAACACAATTGATTATTTTTATGAAATCCTGTGATATAGAGCTTTTTCATTTCAGACAAGTAGAATGAGCAAGGCTAACAAGAATAATTAACACCTGGTCATTTTAAGTTACAAAAACACCTTAAGCTCCTCAGAAGATGCAAACAATCTTTTTAAAATTAATAATAGCAATAATTAAATTACATACTTGTGACTTCTTGTAAGAAATCCAAACATGGTCGACTACTTCCAGAAATGCTTATTGAAACAGCCAATGGGGTCTGTCCTTCATAGTTCCTTGTGTTCGTGTCCGCTCCATAATTATATAACATCCGTGCACAAAGCACATCGTCCCTAAGGGCAGACAAATGTAAAGGAGTCTGTCCATCTTCTAAGCGACCCAAGTTTGTGTCTGCTCCTCTCTGGAGGAACATTCGGCAGTAAGAGTGATTGCTTTTAATCACAGCGTATCGCAACAGGAAACCGTTCTGAATGTCGATGTTGGCGTTGTGGTCCAGGAGGATTTTCACACAGCTTGACCGCTCTCGGATAATGGCGAGCTGAAGCGGCGTTGTACCTTTATCACTGAGCGGGTCAACCTCAGCCTTGAACTCCAGTAGGAGTCGGACAAATGAGTCCCTACCGTAGTGAGCGGCCACGTGAAGGGGAGTCCAGCCATCATTGCTTTTGGCGTTAATAATGTCGCTCCTGTATTCAGATTCTAACATCAGGCGTGCAATCCGGGCCCGGCCATGCATGGCTGCATAATGAAGAGCAGTGAAGCCTCCGATTAAATCCTTAACTGTGGGATCAGCTAGAGTTAAAACCAAAATGAAAACATTAGCAGACTCTGGGAGAGAAAGCAACAAACTCTGCCACGGCACAGCACATCTTAGCCAATTCTCACATGAAATGCGGAATGATTAAACACATAATGAGCATCAAGTCCTTCCTGCTCGGCTTAATTGAAGTAGTTTTAACGGAAAATAAATTTTAGTAGAAAGCCATCAAACCTGGATTAACAGGATGAGTATCTGACTTACAAAGCATTTAAAAGATAAATACAACACACACAGAGTTCAGATCGCCACACCCCCTTCTCTTCGCTAATTAACCAACTGCCCTTGGCGTCCCAACTCCCTCATCTCTGTACTGTTTCAGGTTTCTCTTCTGTTTTGAACTTTTTGTTTTCTCTTGTGCTGCTTCTTGGTCTTAAAAAGAAGCATGTGTAGCAACATCTGCTGCTCTAAATTACGGATGTACTGTGGTCTGGCAGACTGCGTTATTTTAGAGTATATTAGGTAAAAAAAAAAAAGTTTTTTGTGGTCTGTAAAAATTTCAAAATATGTAAGGTATATGTTAAGTGATCTTGATAAATCATGTTTCTATAAGATAAAAGTCTATTCTGAATTCTTTGTTTCAGTTTTTAAGAATTAGGCAGCACACACTGTGTGAGAAATTGGGAGAAACTGCAGCACCGTGTAAATATTATTTTCTAAAACATTTCCAAACCTCTCTTCTAAATCAACAGATTTCTGGAAGAAATAAATAAAAGAGAAGACAGACACTAAAGTGACTTATCAGCCAAGTGATCCCTCAAGCCAGAGACCTTCGTCGCCTGTCCCCAACCCTTCCCGAAGCTGAGTCAGCTCTGCACCACTCTCACCAGACTGGCCCTCCTGGGCAGGGGGCGGAAGAAGGGGAGACCCTCCATACACTGCAGGCAGGTCACTTACTTCCGGAGGCCGGCAATTCCACACGAAGATAACTGGTTGGACCTAACTACCTAAGAGTAAAAATGCTTTCTTCTTATAAAAGTCACCCTGAATTCTCAGTTTGTTCATGAAAGAGAAAAATTCACCAGTGTTTTTCAAACAAACAAATAAAAAGCCTCCACAGTTATGTGATTAAACGCTCACGTATTGTTTAGTAAAGATCTTTTTTTAGTTCTTTAACATTTTATGACAGTTTGGGCTCTTAGAAAAACCAATTAGGCAGAAAAGTATATGTAAAATAGTAATAATACTGTGGAAAATACAAATTTCAATTAAGAAGCGGTTACAACAAAAGCTATAAAATGTTAACGCTTTTTAGGTAATTTATATCAGTTGAATTTCTAAAATTATTTCATATAAACTGAAATTACACAATAGTCATTAGACTTTTATGTGTTTAAAGAAAAAAAGGGTATCAAATCTGCCCTGCTCTTCACTAAAAGAAAAATATATAGTATCTATTCACGTTGTGAATTAAAAAAAAAAAAAAGCAAGAACATTTAAACAAAGCACATTGCTGCCATCTACTGGTAAGAGGTGAACGTGCGCTACTCATGTTTGCATTTTGACAGATGATGCCCTCAAGTTTTTTTCTTTTCAGATACCTTACTTATCTAGAGTAAGTGAGGACAGGCAGGAAATCTAAAAGAACCTCTACTATTCAAACAAAACCGTAAATCTTGCCAAGACAGCCATTTCTAATCTATATCCAACCAACCAACCGTTTCCAAACACTGTCTCTGTTAGTGAAACTCAAGGATACTCTCCCTTTCCCACCTTTCATCTACCAGGGTGCCTTTAAAAGTGCCAGCAAAGAGTCCCGTGTGTTATTTGACAGTAGAATTGGAGCGATGTCACATGAACCTGCACTTGCGTCTCTGGTTCCCACTTCACGTTTGTTTTTTTGCTGTTGTTCTACTTACAACTCAGTGCTATACCGAGCTGGGAAAAGCAGACATTAACAAACGCAGCAATGATCTGTTCAGCCTAAGCAGAGACCATAACAACGCACCATTTGAGCACATACTGGAAACAAAGCATAGAATGAAGACGGCAGGTTAACAACACATAAAACCTGTACAGTTACTTTGCTCAAGAAATTAACAAATGGAAAATTTAAGACAAAGATGAAAACAAAAGTTATTAGCCAATGCGATAAGAAAAAAATCTTAAATGTAGTAGCAGAAACTACAAAACATCTAGATAGAATTCTATAAGAAACAGGTAAGACTTCCTTTGACTTAACTGAATTCACACCACCTGTGTCCATTCAAATGTTCCTTCGTCAGAAAAGCCTCCCCTGAACACCACACAGCTGCCCATCGACCTTCTAACTTTGTTCACTTCAGCAACCTATCTCCCCCCAGGTGTGCATATTTAATACAAGTTCTAGAAGTCTCAAAAAACCCATTTAAACTTATTGAAAGCAATATATATAAATAAAAGCAGAGAAGCATTCCCTACCAATATGACTTCTTTCCAACAGCTTCACCATGGTACAATAAACTGTGAGACATTTTGAGTACACAGGTTGACAAACTGATGAATCATACAGTCACGCAACTACCATCACAACCACAATATTCCCATCCTCTTAAGAAGTTCCTTCCTGTCCCTTCAGAGTCAATTCCCTGCCCAGACTCTAGGCCCCAGGCAACTACTAATGCTTTGCCTTTCTAGAATTTCACAGAGTATTAGGCTTTTGCATTTGACTTACTTCATTCATTGTGATGTTTTTGAAATTCATCCCCATGTTGTTGTTGCTCATCAAAAGCTCATCCCTTTGTACTGCTGAACAGTATTCCACACTATGGATATACAGTTTATTTATACAGTCATTAACAAATGGACAAATGGGTTATTCCCAGGCTATAATGAATAACGCTATTGTGAACATTCACACACAAGTCTGTTTGTGGGTATATGTTTTAATTTCATTCGGCAAACTACCTAGGAGAGAACTGCAGGGTCACATGTTAAATGTCCATTTGCAGGACTCCACGGACAGAGGAGCCTGGCGGCCTATGGTCCTTGGGGTCACACAGTCAGACACGACTGAGCAACTAATACTTCACTTTTCAGTCGCTCAGTTGTATCGGACTCTTTGAGACCCCACAGACTGTAATGTAGCCCGCCAGGCTCATTTGTTTATGGGATTTTCCAGTCAAGATTACTAGAGTGGGTTGCCATTTCCTCCTCCAGGGGCTCTTCCTGACTCAGGCATCGAACTTGCATCTCCCACATCTCCTGCTCTGGCAGAAGGATCTCTTTTACCACTGAGCCCCTTAAGAATCTCTAAATGTAAATTTAACCTAAAAAAGGTACCAAACTGTTTTTCCAAATGACTACACAATATAAAAGTCCCTAGCAATGCATGAGAATTCTGAATGTTCTACATCTTCACTAATACTTGGCATTATTAGTAATGTTAACTTTACCAGTTCTGTTGAGCATAACGTGGTAACTTACTGGGACTTTACTACACATTTCCCCAATGACTAGTGATATTGGGCTTATTTATATACTTTCTTTGGGTGAAGTGTCTCTTGAAATCATTTACCCATTTTTATTATGTACTTTTAATCATGACTGAGTTTAAAACTCAATTGTGTGTATATTCTAAATACAAGCTTTTTTGTCTTGTATTTTCTCCTAGTCTACTGCTTGCCTTTTCACTTTCTATAATGTGTCTTTGGAAGCACAAAAAATTTTAAATTTTTATGAAGTCTACTGTCATTTGTTTTCTTTGATGGTTTGTGCATTTTGTGTCCTGTTTAAGAAATCTTTGCCTAACACAAAATCACACAGATTTTCTGTTTTCTTCTTGAAGTTTCATAACTTTAACATTTATATTTAGAGCAATGATCCACTGGTAGCTTGTTTCAGCGTAGAGTGTTACATCAGATCAAGGTTCAGTATTCTCCATATAAGTATCTATTTGTTCAAGCACCATTTGCTTACATGAAGCAAGAACATTCAGATGTACAAGTTGAATTTTGAAAAAGCAGAGGAACAAGATATCAAATTGCCAACAGCTGCTGTATCAGAAAAAGCAAGGGAATTCCAGAAAAACATTTATTTACTTCTGCTTATTGACTACACTAAAGCCTTTGACTGTGTGGATCACAACAAACTGAGGAAAATGCTTCAAGAGATGGGAATACCAGACTGCCTTCCCTGTCTCCTGAGAACCTGTATGCAGATCAAGAAGCAACAGTTAGAACCAGTCATGGAACAACGTATGTCGTCGCTCAGTCGTGTCCAACTCATGGCGACCCCATGGCCTGTAGCCGACCGGGCCCCTCCGTCCACGGGACTTTCCAGGCAAGAGTACTGGAGTGGGTTGCTATTTCCTTCTCCAGGGGATCTTCCCGACCCAGGGGTGGAACCTGGGTCTCTTGCACTGCGGGCAGACACTTTACCATCTGAGCCACCAGGGAAGCCCCTGCAACAACAGACTGGTTCACAATTGGGAAAGGAGTACATCAAGGCTGTACACAGAAATCCTGCTTATTTGACTTCTATATAGAATATATCATGCAAAATGCCGGGCTGGATGAATCACAAGCTGGAATCAAGATGTTGGGAGAAATATCAACAGCCTCAGATACGCAGATAATACCACTCTAATGGCAGAAAGTGAAGAGCAACTAGTGAACTAAAGAGCCTCTTAATGAGGGTGAAAGAGGAGTGAAAAAGCTGGCTTAAAACTCAACACTGAAAGAACAAAGATCATGGCATCTGGTCCCAACACTGTATGGCATGCAGAAGGGGAATAAGTGGAAACAGTGATAGATTTTTCTTGGGCTAAAAAAGCCACTGCGGATGGTGACTGCAACCATGAAATTAAAAGGTGCTTGCTCATTTCTATGATAAAACTAGACAGTATATTAAAAAGCAGAGACATCACTTTGCTGACAAAGGTTTATATAATCAAAGCTCTGGTGTTTCCAGTAGTCATGTACAGATGTGAGAGTTGGACCATAACGAAGGCTGAGCGCTGAAGAATTGATGCTTTTGAATTGCGGTGTTGGAGAAGACTCAAGAGTCCCTTGGACAGCAAGGAGATCAAACTAGTCAATGCTAAAGGAAGTCAATCCTGAATATTCACTGGGAGGAGTGATGCTGAACCTCCAATACCCTAATGCTGGGAAAGACTGTGGACAGGAGAAAAAGGGGGTGTCAGAGGATGAGATGGTTGGATGGCATCACTGATTCAATGGACCTAAGTCTGAGCAAACTCCAGGAGACAGTGAAGAAAACGGAGTCTGGGGCGCTACAGTTATGGGGTTGCAAAGAGTCAGACACAAGTTAGCGACTGAACAAACAACAAATTTGTTTAAAAGAATACCTTTTACTCAGTTATTTATCCTGGTACCTTTGCCACAAAACAGCTTACCATACAAGTGTGGATCTATTTCTGAACTCTATTCTGTCTCACCAATCTAAAAGTGTATCCATACACCAATACCTGATTATCTTGATTACTGGAGCTTTATAGTAAGTTTTGATAGCAGGTAACATCCTCAAACTTTCTTTAAAACTGTTTTGGCCAATAAATCTTAGAACCAACCTACCAATTTCTTCAAACAATCCTGTTAAAATATTGATTGGAATATGTTAAATATTTCAAAAATGTAAACCTGTTCCAAATTATCTAAATACTACTTATTCTTCTAAACGGTGAATACAGAACCCCTTTCTAATTATTCAGGTCTTCTTTAATTTCCCTCAGCAATGTTTTGTACTTTTCAATGTACTAAGTATTGCACATCTTTCATTACATTTACTACTAAACTTCGTTGCTATTATAATGAACTGTTTTAAATTTCATTTTCTAAATGTTATTTGCTGGTATAGAGAAATAAAATTGATTTTTGTGTATTGACCTGTATACTCTGTAATCTAAATTCTTTTTAGTTCTAGACATTTTTGTAGATTTCTTACAATTTGCTAAATACACAGTTATGTTCTCTGCAAATAAAGACAGCTTTACTTCTTTCCAATTCCAGGACATTTATTTGAATAACAAAATGTTGAATAAATGTAGTAAAAGCATATACACTTGCCTTGTTCCTGATCTTAGAGGGAAAGTATTTAGCAGTTCATTTACTATGATGTAACTTTGTAGTCACCTTTCTTTAGGGTTTGGAAGTTATCTTCTGCTTTTGGCTTGCTAAGAGTGTTATGATAAATGGGTAGACTATATTGTCAACCTCATTCATGGATCACAGCCTTGTTGTTGGTGGTAAGGCTTGCATAACTCAATGAAGCTAGCTATGAGCCATGCCGTGCAGGGCCACCCAAGACAGACAGATCACTGTATAGAGCTCTGACAAAACGTGATCCACCAGAGAAGCAACCGACTCCAATATTCTTGCCTGGAGAACCCCACGGACAGCATAAAAGGCAAAAAGATATGATGCTAGATGATGAACCCCCCAGGCTGGAAGGTGTCCAGTATCCTACTGGGGAAGAGTGGAGGGCAGTTACTAACAGCTCTAGAAAGAATGACGCGACTGCGCCAAAGTGGAAATGACACACAGTTGTGGATGTGTCTGGTGGTGAAAATAAAGCCTGATGCGGTAAAGAACAGTACTGCATAGTAACCTGGAATGTTAGGTCCACTGTTAAGGTAAACTGGATGTGGTCAAGCAAGAGATGGCCAAACAGAACACTGACATCTCAGGAATAAGTAAACTAAAATGGATGGGAATGGGAGAATTTAATTCAGATGACCATTACATCTACTACTGTGAGCAAAAATCTCCTAGAAGAAACAGAATAGCCCTCACAGTCAGTAAATGAGTCTGAAATGCAGTACTTGGGTGCTATCTCAAAAATGACAAAATGATTTTGGTTCATTTCCAAGGCAAACTATTCAACTTTACAGTAATACTAGCATATGACCCAACCACTGATGCCAAAGAAGCTGAAGTAGACTGGTTCTATGAAGACCTAAACACCTTTGAGAAATAACATGAAAAGAAAAACGCTCTTTTCATCACAGGGGATTGGAATGCAAAAGTAGGAAGTCAAGAGATACCTGGAATAACAGGCAAGTTTGGCCTTAGAGCACAAAATGAAGCAAGGCAAAGATTAACAGAGTTTTGCCAAGAGAACACACTGGTCATAACAAACACTGTTTTCCAACAACACGCGAGACAACTCTACAGATGGACATCACCAGACAGTCAATACCGAAATCAGATTTATGCTCTTTGCAGCCAAATACTGAGAAGCTCTATACAGTCAGTAAAAACTGGAGCTGACTGTGGTTCATATAATCAGCTCCTTATTGAAAAACTTAGGTTTAAATTGAAGAAACTAGAGAAAACCAGTAGGCCATTCAGATATGACCTAAATCAAATCCCTTATGATTACACTGTGGAGGTGATGAACAGATTCAAGGATTAGATATGGTGAACAGAATGCCTGAAGAATTATGGATGGAGGTTCATAACACTGTTCAGGAGGCAGTGACCAAAACCATCCCAAACAAAAAGAAGTGGTTGTCTGAGGAGGCTTTACAAATGGCTGAGGAAAGAAGAGAAAGATTTACCCAACTGAACGCAGAGTTTCAAACAACGGCAGGGAGAGATAAGAAAGCCTTGTTAAATGAACAATGCAAAGAAATTGAGGAAAACAACAGAATGGGAAAGAGTAGAAATCTCTACAAGAAAACTAGAGATATCAAGCGAACATTTCATGCAAAGATGGGCAGGATAAAGGACAGAAACAGTAAGGACCTAACACAAGTAGAAGAGTTTAAGAAGAGGTGGCAAAATTGCAGAGAACTATATAAGGTCTTAATTACCTGGATAACCATGATGGTGTGATCACTCACCTAGAGCCAGACATCCTGGAGTGCGAAGTCAAATGGGCCTTAGAAAGCACAACTATGAACCAAGATAGTGGAGGTGATGGAATTCCTGCAGAGCTATTTCAAACGCTCAAAGATGATGCTGTCAAAGTGCTACACTTAATATGCCAGCAAATTTGGAAAACTCAGCAGTGGCCACAGGACTGCTGTGGAAAAGGTCAGTTTTCATGCCAATCCCAAAGAAGGACAATGCCAAAGAATATTCCATCTACCATGTAACTGTGCTCATTTCACATGCTAGCAAGGTTATGCTCGAAATCTTTCAAGCTAGGCTTCAACAGTGTGTGAAACAAGAACTTCCAGATGTATAAGCTGGGTTTAGAAAAGGCAGAGGAACCAGAGATCAAATTGTCAACATTCTCAACACTGAGAAAGCAACAGAACTCCAGAAAAACTTCTGCTTTATTGAGTATGCTAAAGCCTTTGACTGTGTGGCTAACAATAAACTGGAAAATTCTTCAAGAGACAGCAATACCAGACCACTTTACCTGTCTCCCAAGAAACCATGGGGGTCAAGAAAACAAAAAAACACATAACCAATAACAAGTATCAGGTTTTCACTACAGACCCTATAGACACTAAAAGGATAAGAAAGAATAAAATGAGCACCCTTGTAGTTCAAGGGTGTAACAGTTAGAACCAGACCTGGAACAACTGACTGGTTCAAAATTGAGGAAGTGCTTCCCTGGTGGCTTAGATGATCAAGAATCTGCCTGCAATGCAGGAGATCTGAGTTCAGTCCCTGGGTCAGAAAGATCCCCTGCAGAAGGGAATGGCTACCCACACCATTATTCTTGCCTGGGAAATTCCATGGACAGAAGAGCCTGGCAGGATACAGTCCATGGAGTTACAAAGAATTGGATACAAGTTAGCAACTGAACAACATATTGTCAATTCTGTTTTCTGCGTCTATTGGAATGATCGTTTGGTATTTACTTTTATTCTATTAACAGGGTAAATTACTCAATATATTTTCAGATATTAAGGAAAATTCGCATTCCAGCGATAAACACTCTTTAGCTGTGATATAGTCTTTTTTAGATAACGGTGAATGAAACTTGATAGTACTTTGCTAAGGGCACTTCTATCTGTTGTCATCAGGGGTAGCGGTCTGTTGTTTTCATTCCTTGAAATATCTTTACTTGGTTTCAGGGTACTACACACCTTACACAATAAGTTTGGGATCATTTCCTCAGAGTTTGTTAATGTTTATGCCTTTATTATTTGAAATAATTTAACAGAAAAGGCAGCCAGGTCTAAGGTTTTTAGTATAGTTTTAGTTATGAACTAAGTTTCTTTGATGTAAACTAATTAAATTTTCCTGTTTTTCCCTTGGGTCAGTTTTGGCCATTTGTGTATTTCAAGCAAACTGTCCATTTCTTCTAAACGGCAGAAGGGTGCTCATTATATTCCTTATTATCATTTTAGTGTCTACAGAATCTGCAGTGAAAACCTAATACTTGTTACTCGTTATGCGCTTTTGTGTTTTCTCCATCAGTATACCTTGAGGTTTATCAATTTTATTGATCTTTTCAAAGACCAGCCTTTTCTTGGTCTCATCAGTTTTCTCCATGATTTGTCCATTTTCAATTCCACAGACTTCTTTTCTTCTGTATATTATTTCACTCCTATTCTTACTTTGACTGTAACCCTACCAATGTGTAGAAACTGTACCACGGAAGCCCCCTCTCCTCTCCCTCCCTTTGTGCTATTATTGTCATACACATTACATCTTTACATAAGCCCGACAACAGTCTTATGGTTATTTATGTTGTCTTTTAAGAGACGAAAACGGGCAAACGCTTTTACACTGTCTATGGCAGCACGCTCCTAAGGCGGCCTCTTCCATAATCCCTGCCTCCTGATGCTCACGCCCTTGTGTAAATCTCTCCCCATGCATATGAGCAGGACCTGTGACTTCCTGCTAACCCAAACAACCGGCAGTGACGGAATGCCACTGCTGTGACTATGTGACGATACACGAGGCTTCATCTTGCTAGCAGACTCACTGCAGCAACTCTCCTTGCTGCCTTCATGAACTAAGGGGTCTTGCTGGGAAAGCCCACAGGACAAGAACCCGCAGTTTATCTCTATGAACTACTGGCAACCTTCCGCTAAGGCCCTCAGTTCTATCCACCCAAGGGAATCAATCTGATGACAACCTGAGTGAGCTTGGAAGCAAATTCTTCCCCAGGTAAGCCTACAGGTAGGAACAGTCTGGCCAACACCTTAAGACTGGGAGGTAATAACAGCAATAGGAACAAATACACTGTTTTTACATGCATAGTTACCTTTACCAGTGATTTTTATTTGTCCTGTGAATTTGGATTACATGTGGTACTTTTCTTACAGCTGAAAGGACTTCCTTCTTTGCATACGTTGGTATGCTTAATAATGTTCCACAGGTTTGTGGGGCCCCTGAGTGAGGCTCTAATACTGCTTGCAGCAAGCAAGAGAGCCACCTCACATGTAACAGGAGACCTGGCAAATGAGACAGCTATATTGGCTTTGATAAGCTGCCTCATAGTCCTGGAAATCTGAAAGGCTGATGCATGCTTAAGAAAGACCAGCGAGGACCCCAGGTATCTACTCATCTCTGGTTAAACATGAGGCCAGAAAATGAAAGATGGGGCATCCTTATAAACAATCTGATTACTGAATGTGTCTCAACCTAATACACAGGTCTCGTTGGCAAAGTAAGTCTTACTGCCTCAAACTGCTTAAGCACAACCTCTGACCAGTTACTGGTCAAACATAAGTTATTTTGACCGTAAGATATCTTACATATCTTATTGTCGTTATTTTTCAAAATTCTTTTTTATATCTGTTCCTCAGACTGGATAATGTTTATTGGTCAATTTTCAAAGTCACCAATTCCTTCTTGGGCCAGCTCAAACCTCTGTTAATCACTCTGATGAATTCATTTGTTATTGTACTTTCAATTCTAGAATTTATATGCATGTATAAATATTATACATATTCTGTGCACACACACACACTCTCATACGTATACTGCTGTTGCTGTTGAGTCACTCAGTCGTGTCCGACTCTACAACCCCGTGGGCTGCAGCCTGCCAGGCCTCCCCGTCCCTCACCACCTCCCGGAGCTTGCTCAGGCTCACGTCCGTCGAGTCGGGGATGCCACCCAACCATGTCGGCCCCCTCCCCCGGCCTTCAGCCCCTCCCAGCGTCAGGGTCTTCTCTGGGGGTCGGCTCTGCGCATCGGGTGGCTGCAGCGCTGGGCTTCGGTCTCTTTGCTGCTCACCTCTACCCGATGAGTCGCTGTCGCGTTTTGTCACTTCACTCCTTGAACTCTTAGTTCTTTGAACACTTTTATAATAGCTATTCTGAAATTTTGTTAAGTGTAGCACCTGCCTCTTCAGAGACACTTTGTATTAGCTGGTTTCATTTCCTGTGTATGAGCAATACATTCCAGTTTATTAGCAAGTCTCTTGATTTTACTGAAAACTGAACATCTTAGACTCTATCACAGCATCCTTGGATTTTGATCCTTACCACTTCTAGGTCGGCTGCTGTCACTATTAGTTTTAGTGAACTGCCTAAACTAATTCTACACAGTTAATCTTCCTTAAGAGTGTACAGCCACTTGTGTCTCTGCTCAGTTATTATCAAAGCAGGGCTTCTAGGGGCTGCTCCTAGGAATAACTTATATTTGACCAGGAACTGGTTAGTGACGTGCTTAAGCAATCTGAACCGGTAAGGCTTCCATCCTTTGCCAAGGAGATCTGTGTGTAGGCTGATACACACATTTAATAATTAGACAGTTCACAAATATGTCACAGCTTTCATTTTGTGCCTTCAAGTTCAACGAGAGATGAGTAGGTAGCTGTCCTCTCTGGTCTTTCTTAAGTATGCATCAGCCTTCCAAATTCCTGGGAATACACAGCAGCTTATCAAAGCCCCGTGGCTATTCATTTGTCAGGTCTCCTGCTAGATGTCAGTCTGCTCTGTTGCTTGCCCCAACTGGTACCAGAGCCTAGTCAAGCAGCTGTGCTGCTGGCCTCTGCATTTGTTTACCACCTACATCAAGACCAGGGTTATTTCCAACAGCAGTCCAGGCATGGGGCATTTTCATGGGCTCCAAAATCAGGCCAGTCCCTTCTACCATCAAGCAGGATTCCAGCTTCCATGATACTGTGACACAGAGATTGCTGGAGGGCAGACAGAATAAATGAGAATAGCCACTTTGGGCTCAATTTCTTCTCTTTCAAGTTTAAGTTAAAAAATAATGGATTTAAGATGGTTTGTCTTTCCTATGCAAATGTTTTAAGCTATAAATTCCTGTCTAAGCACTGCGCTAGTATATCCCACAGATTCTGATATGCTGTGCTTTCACTATCCTTCAGCTCAAAATATGACTTCCATATGTCTGGGGTGGTCCTAGATATGTTATTGTTGTTGATTTCTGATAGAATTGCATTGCAGTTAGGGAATATATACCCTTAAGATTTCAGCCTTTTAAACTTTACTGACACTTTATTGCAAGCATATCCGAATGTCCATAACATGCACACAAAAAGAATGTATATTCTGAAGGTGTTGGATGCAGTTTTCAAAAATAATGTCAATGTTTAATAATGTTTTTAAGATTTTCTCTAGATATTGATATTTTAAATCTAGTTGTTCTATCAATTGCTGAGAAATGTTAGAATATTCAAGACTGTGAAATTGTCCATTTCTCTCTTTCACTGTCAATTTTTTGCCTCACGTATTTTGAAGTTCCCTTTTTGGGTGCCTGCACATTTTATGAGTGTCATTCCTCCTAGTGAAGTGCCCCATTTGTCACTATGAAATGTCTCTCTTTAGTTCTAACAGTAGTCTATGTCTTGGGATCTATTTCATAGGACACTAATGTAACCTCTTGGGCTGTCATACACTTGCCATTTGCACGGTATATTTCCATGACATATCCCATCCATCTATCTACTTTCAACCAACCTGTACCTTTATATTTAAAGTATATCTTTGTAAGCAGCATATAATTGAGTTTTGTCTACTTACCTTTCTGATAATTTCTAGATTTTCATCAGTGTTTTGTCCAATAATGTTTAATGTGATTACTGATATAACTGATTTAGATTTACCATTTTATTATTTGTTTTCCATTTGTCTCCTTTATTGTCTCTCTTCTTTCCTTTACTACCTTTTTTTAAATATTATCAGACAATTTTTAGCATTCCATTTTAATTTCTCCATTGATGTTCTAGCTATACTTCTTTGCATTATCTTTTTTTTAAACTGGCTGTTCTAAGGATTAGCATATATACACTAATTTGGTCAAAAACATTACCAGAATATTTACAGAAGCTATTATATGCTTGCCATTTGTGTTTAAAAGCTCAAATACTTTTGGACATTATAAAATCCTAAAAGTGGGAAACTCAGAGCTTTACAGAATATATGTATAAGCATTGCACCTTAATTTGCTATTTATGTGATTAGTCTTTTTAAAAGTTTCAAAAGAATCAAATGCAAAGCTAAGTGGCACTGCTTCAAGGTCTAAAAACAGCTATGCGATGTGCCACAAGTGTTATTATAGAAAAAAAGGCAACAATGATGGAGGAAAAGAATCTAAACAAATCCTTAAAACTTGACTAATAATTTGCCACAGAACAAAGAACTGGAAAGTCAGATGGTGTAACGTTCCCCAACAGGATTTCCCCAAGAAACATTATTTTTTTTGCTAATGAAAAGCTGAAAATTTAGAAAAGCAGCAAAGCAAAAACAGCATTCCCCAGCAACTACTGTCAACAGCGATGGTAGACTTCTTTCAGTTTTCCTTTTATATATTTATATATATAAAAATTACATATACTAAAGGGTAAAATTTTCATACAGGAAAAAATTCCTGCATTTAAGCTGCTTCCTTGGAATAAATAAATAAAAGTAGATTTACTGGCAAAAAGATCTCCCATTTCTCAGGATCTAACACATACTACTAAACCTCTTTCCACAAATGCTTTCATAAATGTCTACCATCAATGCCCCCATTTCATCACATTTGGAATCACCATTTGTAAAATCTTTCATTTTTGAAAAATGAAAAATAACTTCTCAGGATCATGCTATGAGTTTCTTTGACCAATCCCTTATCTCCCCTGTGTTTTCTTATGTTTCACCCGGAGGCTTTCACCTGCTGTGCCAAGAGGAGACCCGAGACACTTCGCTCAGCTCCCCGCGGGGTCTGCTCTACGCGGGTAACGTCCAGAGCCCCAGCCGCAGCCCCCCAGGCCTGTCTGCACGACACTGAGTCTGAGGACAAACAGGCACACCAGCGAACACACGGCCTCTTAACGTCGTGCTCCTGAAGTGGTCAGTGCAGTACCAGAGTTTTTAGAAAGACTCAAAATGGGAAAATGAGCACAACACTGGGTTCCTTAAAATCTGCGCTCTTATGGTAAAGACTCTTCCCCATAATTCAAACAGCACGCTAACCTCATCAGAAAGATAGCTAGGATGTGGACAAAGATACTAGCACACGCCTCACACTTGTGTTTGGAAACTGACATTTCTGGACTTCATAAAACCCTAAGTGTTCACCATTTTGAAGCAGGATGTTTGAAGGTAAAACAGCAAAATATCACTTACTTATCTGCACAGGCCAACGTTCTGTGTTCTACTAGTCACGTGTGGCTACTGAGCACTTTAAACAGGGATAGTGTGACTGCGGAACTGAAGTTTTTAACTTAACTGTAAACACAGGCTTATATTTTACTGCACTTTTAGAGATCCTGACTACGTTTTTTAAAAATTATAAGTTGGCAACATCACCTACAGCAAGTCAATCAGCACCATTTTCCAACATTATTTGCTCACTTTGTCTCCCTGAATCATATTAGGATAATTCTTGAAATATTTCAAACTTTTTCATCATTATTATATTTGTTATGGTGATCAGTTATCTTAGATATAACCATTTCAATGACTTAGGGTTGCCACAAAACACACCCATAAGAGGACAGTCAACTTAATGAATATTTGTATGTGTTCTGACTGCTCCACCAGCCAACCATCGCCCAGTCTCTCCCTTTCTCAGGCCTCCCTAGCTCCTGGGACACAAATGATCAGGCCTTTATCTGTTCAAATGAAGAGCCACATGTCTCTCACTTTAAATCAAAAGCTAGAACTCATTAAGCTCAGTGAGGAAGATGTTGAAAACTGAGACACACCAAAAGCTAGCTTCTTGTGCAAAAACAGTTAGCTAAGATGTGAATGCAAAGGAAATATTCTCGAAGGAAATTAAAAGCGCTACTCCAGTGAACACAAGAATAATACAAAAGTGGAGCAGCCTTTCTTACGATATGGAGAAAGTCTGAGTGGGCCAAACAGAAGATCAAAACAGCCACAACATGCCCTAATTTAGCCAAAGCCTAATTTGGAGAAGGCCCTAAATCGCTTCAGTTACATGAAGGCTGCAAGAGGTGAGGAAACTTCTAAAAAAAAAAAAGTCTGCAACTAGCAGAGGTTGATTCATGAGGTTCCAGGAAAGAGGCCATCTCCATAACATCACAATGTAAGATGAAGCAGTACGTGCTGATGTGAGAGCTGCAGCAAATTCTCTAGAAGCTAATTAATGAAGATGGCCACACTAAACAACAGTGATTCAATGGGGATGAAACAGCGTTATATTGGGACAAGAGGCTACCTAGGACATTCACAGTTAGAGAGTCAAAGCCTGCCTTCAAAGCGTCAAAGGACAGGCTGACTCTTGTTAAAGCAGCTGGTGACTTTCAGTTGAAGCCAGTGATCATTTACCATTCCAAAATTCAAGGGCACTTAGGAATTGTGTCAAACTACTCTGCCTATGCTCTATAAATGGAACAACAAAGCCTGGATGACCGCACATCTGTGTATAATACAGTTTACTGAATGTATAAAGCTCAAAGTCAAGAACTACTGCTCAGAAATAAAGATCCTTTCAAAATATTACTGCCCACTGACAATGCACCTAGTCATCCAAGAGCTATGATAGAGATATAAGTAAGATTAATGCTGTTTTCATGCCTAACACAGTATCCATTCTGCAGTTCTTGGGTTAAGGCGTAATTTCGACTATGAAATTTTATTATGGAAGAAATAAATTTCCTAAGGCTACAGATGCCATAAACAGTGATTTCTCTGATGGATGTGGGAAAAGTAAATCGAAAAAGTTTTAGAAAGAATTCACCATTCTAAATGCCATTTAGAAGATGCACGACTCATAAGAAGGGGACAAAATATCAGTATTAAGAGTTTAAAAGAAGTTGATTCCAACTCTCATAGATGATGCTGAGAGGGTCAAGCCCAGTGCAGGAAGGAACTGCTGATTACTTAGCAAGAAAACTAGAACTAGAAGTGGAGCCTGAAGACCTGAGTGATTGAATCGCTGCAATCTCATGATGAAACTTTAACAGACGAGTTGTTTCTCATGCACAAGTAATGAAAGTGATTTCTTAAGATGGAATCTTAAGCGAAGATGCTGTGGAGGTTGTTGAAATCACAACAAAGAATTCAGAATATTACATAAACTTAACTGATAAAACAGCAGTAGGGTTTGACAGAATTAACTCCAAATTTGAAAGCAGTTCTGCCATGAATAAAATGCTATCAAACACACTGCAGGCTATAGGGAAGTCATTTGTGAAAGGAAGAATTAACTGATGGTCAAACTTCATTTTTGTCATATTTTAAGAAACTGCCACGGCCACTCCAGCCTTCAGCAACCTGCACCTTGATAAGTCGGTAGCCATCAACATGAGACAAGATCCTCCATCAGCAAAAGGACTGTAACTCACTGAAGGCTCAGATGATGGCTAGCAATTTTTTAGCAATAAAGTATTTTTTATCTCAAGTATGTACATTGTTTCCTTCGACAGTTCCCAGACTACAGTATAGTATAAACATAACTTTATATGCACTGGGAAACCAAAAAATTCCAGTGACTCCCCTACTGCAACACTCGTTTCACTGTGAAGGTCTGGAACTGGACCCTCAGTATCTCTGAGGTATGCCTGCCGCTACACCTGCTACAGACAGCACATGTTAACTGAAGACAGCCCCATGTTACTTTTCTCCTCTTTTGTAGTAATACAAACTTGCTCATCGTCTCTGTGACACCAGGCAGTAGCAGCAAGCACACTTTACGCAGCCAGGCTGCCTTCTGCGGTCCCATCGTGCCGCCACAGCACAGGGGGGCAACTTCTGAGCTCTGAGTTTTGACAGCTCTCTGTGATCACTCACCGGTAGTTTCACTGCAGGTGTACAGACTGGCCTGTAAGATCCAACCCTTTAAAGTACTTGAGATTAAAATCTTCTGGTAGGGTGAAAGGCTTCAATTAAATCTCTATGACTTCCTCCACCACCCCCACCCCCACCCCATGAATTACTCTGGCTAACTTTCTTCTGCTTTATTTACTCATTCAGTAAATAACAACTCTTTTCTTCCTAACCCTCAGCCCCCAAAACTTATTCTTGGTTTCTTTCCCTCTCACCTCACAGTCCATCTATCACACATCATGTTGTCTCCATTTTCAAAATACATCCAGAGTCTGACCACTTCTCAACACATCTACTGGGATCATGTAGCCCAAGCCATGGATTATCTCGCCTGAACCACTTCAAAGTGTTGGACAGGTTTTCTGATTTTTCCCCCAGCTCCTCTACAATCTATCTTTCTCAGAGCAGCCTGAGTAAGTCTTTCAGAAAGTTTGTATCACTCCTCAGTTGAGAAGGGGTCAATGGCACCACCCACCCCCGAGCAAAGTTAAAGGTCTAGGAGCTACAGAACACGTCGGCTGACTCCCTTGAGCCCTGTTTGGTCCCCTCTCCCTTTCATTCCCAGCCACCATCTCCCTGGTTTTTTCTTGAAAGTGCTAAGATGTTCCCAATCTAGAGTCTTCACTTAACACTTTTCTCCCAGATACCTACATGGTTTGGTCTTCCTTTCTTTCAGGCCTCAGCTAACATCTCACTTTAGAGACCTTCCATTAATACCTAATTTAAAACAGCAGTCTGTACGTCTTTATCCCCTCTCTGCTTCTTTTCCCGACCTGATATGGTATACTGTCAGTTACTGAAATGTAAGTGCCATGACAGCAGGGACTTTATTTTGTCACTGTAGCCCCAGCCCTCAGAACAGTGCCTGGCACAAAGCAGGTGCTCAGTAGACACATGTGGGGTTCAGGGAGATGAGGCTGCAGTCCTGATCAGGCAGCAATGCCTCAAGTCTTGGCCCTTTCACTAGGCTCACAACGCTACAACCAGTGCGCTTTCCCACAGCACACATCCGCTTCTCCCACTCCTCTCCGTCAAAGGGCTCACCACCGTCCCCAAAATAAATGACTGGAGACGCTCCAATCACACTGAATTTCAGTTCCTAAAACCAAACATGCTCCCTTTTTTTCTTCAACCCTTCATCAGCGTCCTCTGTGTTTGGAACAACTCCACAACTCCACCCTTACAGCACCCTACATGGCCTCACCTTTCAAGACCACAATACAAACCACGCTATCTCCAGCAGGCCTTCCCTGCCCCTCCTGCCACCTCCACCCCAACAACAGTGAGTGGTGGTTTATAAATAGTGCTCAGCTCAGTCTCTCAGGACTGCATTGTTTTCTTATAGGTCATATAGAATCAATTTACGAGGTGAACTGACGGTGAGCAAATTACTTACCATTCTGTGGAAAAAACACTACTTAACCTTGTGAACAGTTGTGAAGAATCAGACTGATCTAAATGTTCAACAAATGGTGGCTATAAATCCATCCCCCAGTAGACTGTGAAGTGTCAGAGCGGAACATAACGATTGTGCCCACTTCTCAGGACCTGGTCAGAGCCTGGCATACGTCAGGCGCTCAATAAACACCTGCTGAAGAAACATCTGAACAGGTGACCAAGGGCCGCCACCGCCTCGTCTATCCGTGCGGATTCCCTCTGTCGCACGCAGAGGAGGGCGGGGCGGAGAGGAAAGCGAACCCTTGTTTCCGGGCACTTCTCACTTCCCCATATTTGAATTTTTGACTTCATTTCACCTTAATGTCCATCACAAAATAAGCTTATTAACAGGATGGGGCCAACCTAACTGGAAGCCTAAAAGCTCTTAAAGAAACTGTGGTTTAAGGAAAAGAGCAGGCATGAAGAGTTCAGGCACTTTTCTAATCCCACCAGAAGACTGGCCCATTTCAATCAATATTTTTTAATAAAAATAATAATTATAAAAAGGATCAGCCTGTCTCTGTAAAGTTGGGGAACAATTATCTTAGATACCTGGTGCTTGTTTCTTCTTTCTTTTTCTCACTGAGAACAATACCGATACGGGTTCTGTCCTCACGAAGCCTCAAACTAGAAGAGAACTAAATAGAATACTACAAAAATAATTTATTACTTTATTATTATATTATTAGTTAATAAAATAAATTATTTCATTGTTTGTGACAGGAGCTACAATACAAAGGTACAGAGCCTAACAGCATCATATGATAGAGAGATCTGACCGAGTCCGGATGGTGAGGGAGAGGTGAGTGCGGCAGGCATGAGCCAGGGGAAGCGGGCGGCTCAAAGACAAGCTGGAGGCCACTGCAGACGAGCAGACGCTGCAGGGCCACGAGGTCACACTAAGGACTCAGAGCTGCCCCGAGAGAAGGGGGAAGCCACTGGTGCATTTTAAGAAGAAATACCTTAACTGTCATTTTTAAGAGATCACTCCATTTGGAGACTGGCCGGGAGGGCGGTGACTGGAAGCAGGGATGAAAGAGACATTGTAAGAGACTGGTGAGGAATAAGGTCTCCTTACCCAAAGGTGGGACAGTGCCCCCAGTGAAAGCAAGTCAAAAGATCTGACGGCTATTCAGAAGGATGGTTCCCAGGTGTCCGGCACAGCTTTGGCGTCATTTACTACAAAACAACACGGTCGGGCAGCAGCGCGTGCCGTGCTGTGAGCCACGGGTGTGGGGACGCCAAACAGGCACCACTGGTCTGGAGAGCAGAGGCCGAGCCAAGGCGAAATACAGAGCATGGCTGACACCACGCCAAGGCGAGCGGACAGAAGGATGAGGGCTCCACTCCTATTCATGCTCCCAAATTGACACATGATGTGCTATTAAAAACTACTCCAGAAAGTTCTTATTCTACTAAGGAAACATGAAAAAAGAGGAAGTAAAAGCTGCTACACAAGAATAAGTGAGGGATTTCTGAAATATATGTAATTTCGTTGTTTTAAAATTTTATATGGAAATGCAAAGTGCTAAGATTAGCCAGGGCTTCCCAGGTAGCTCAGTGATAAAGGATCTGGCTGCCAATGCAGGAAATGCGGGTTCAATCCCTGGGTCGGGAAGATCCCTTGCAGAAGGAAATGAAAACCCGCTCCCATATTCTTGCCTGGGAAATCCCATGGACAGAGGAGCCTGGCAGGCTGTAGTTGATGGGGCAGCAAAAGTCAAATACAATGCAGCAACTGAGACAATCACAGCAAAGAATAGCCAAGACATCCCTAAAGAACAGGGAGAGGGATCTGCTCTCCCAGATATTAAAGCTTGTTGGAGAACAACAATTTATAACAATACTATACTCACCCAGGGATATACTGACAAGAGAATTAATAGAACCATGCATGTTGGCAGGGCATAACAATGAGAAAGAAGGGATGATGTAGGCTTCCTTTATGTATGAAATTGTAATCGACCACCTCATGTGATACACCAAAACCAATTCTGGATAAAGGACCTAAACATCATGAAACTTTTTAGAAAAAAATATAGGCCAATAATGACCCTGTGGTATGACTTACAAGACACAGAAAGCACAACTCATAGGCCAAAAGAAAACACAATTTACCTACAATGTAGACTTCTGCCCAATAAAACAAGCAAAGCAAGAAAGTGAGAAAGCCACCAACTGGGAGAGGACTGCTGCAGGATATAACCAGGCAGAGAATATATAAACAACGCCTACAAATAATCAGGAAAAGACACACAAAGCAGCCCAGTCCTGCAAGGCTTTGTTACTCACCTCATTTTTGCGGGAGGCGGGGGAAGAGGCAAGCAAAGCACAAAGAGCAACGTGAAGAATGATATACTCCTGGCAAAGGCAGGGGCCTGGGCCCTCTCACACCCGCTAGGGACAGAGCCAACCTTCTTCTAACAACCTTCTTTGGAGGACAATTTGTCAATATTCATTAAAAAAAAAAAATCTAACGATCCTTTGATTGTACTTCTAGGAATTAACCAAGATATAAACTCACACATGTAAAAAGATTAGTCAAGGACATTCTCTGCAATACTGTTCCTAGAAGAAGAAAAATGAAAAGTTAGAATGTCCAATAACAGGGAATAAGTTTAAAGAAATTACATCCATACAATGGCATCAGTGACAAGGGAACTATCACTTAGTGAAACTGTTTTATGAAAAAATCAAGATGCAGAACCAACGATTAACAAAAGGGAAGCAGGTGAGAAGGTGGCGGGTGGAAAAATATGCACACTTAGATGCACAGACTCTCGTCAGGGACACACAAGAATTCAGTAAGAGTGCCTCTGGGTAGGAGAGGGAGAGATCAGCGCTGAAGGGCGGATGCCTCCCTCAACAGTCTGTTCGATACACCTTTCCTTCAGATGTCAACCGCGCACATGGTGCGTGTGTTACCTTCTCCACAAATAAATGTCCCCCTGAGGAACCTTCAGTCTCTCTAAAAGATTTCAACAAATGATAGTACATCCGTACTACTAAACACCACCTAGCAGTTGAAAACAACAGTCTAAACCCATACGTGCCTCCCAGGGGCACCGTGGCACAGAACTGGCCGCCAGCGCAGGGGAAGCAGGAGACGTGGGTTAGATCCCTGGGTCAGGGAGATCCCTGGAGGAGGGAACAGCAACCCATGCCAGTGTTCTTGCCTGAAGAATCCATGGACAAAGGAGCCTGGCAGGCTATAGTACTTGGGGTCGCAACGAGTTGGACGTAACTGAGTGACTAAACACACACGCAAACTTGTACGTATTACTATGGGACAGGTCCAAGACTGCTTCTTGGGGACAAGACTTCTTTTCGGGGTAATGGGAATGTTTCAAAGTTGGTTGTGGTGAAAGATGCTCAACTCTATGAATACATTAAAATCTACTGAATTGTACACTTGAAAAGAGCAAATTGTAAGATTTGTGAATTCTATCTCAATAAAAGCTGTTAAAAAAATATCTATACACACACACACACACATATATATATATACAGAGTGGGGGCTGGGGGGAGGACTAGAGCTCAGCAAACTGGGCCCAGCAGCCAAATCTAGAACACCACTGGTTTTTATAAAGTTCAATCAGCACATGGCTACACTCCTTCCTTCACACATTGTATATGACAGTTTTCATGCTACAAAGGCAGAGTCGAGAAGCTAACAACAGAAAAAGGAGGGCTTGCAAAGCCCAAAATATTTACTATCTGGCCTTTTACAGAAAAAGTCTGCCAACCTAACATTTAAAAAATTCTTAAGTTACATATAGCTGAGCAAAAAATAACAGTTGCAGAATTATAATATAGTCAGTCTATCATTTATATTCTAAAACCACATACAGCACAGTAAGATGTATTTTCTAGAAGTACGTTAGGAAATGATCTTGCAAAGTAAGGACCAAACCAAACCTGGAGCCATGAGTTACTTCTGGGCAGGGGTAGGCAGACAAGGCTTGGGAGCTGACCAAAGGGGACTTTGGCTTTATCTATGATTTATTTGAAAACGTGTTTTATTTGTTTTAAGGAGACAAGTTCATATATTACCTGAATAATGGACCTTTCTTTTTTAATAAGTTTTTTAAAAGCAAGGCTGGCAGATGCAGAAAGTAACAGGACCAGGTAGAATTTAAAAATCTGAGTTCGGCTCCTTCATTTTACTAAGCAGTATCAGAATTTTAACTATTCTGATTCTACACCCACTTCTTAATTTTTCCAGATCTTTCTTCTGGCATCCCTCTTACGTCACTCCTTCACGGCCGTCCACGCTGAGGTTTTCAAGTTTCAAGGTGAAATGAGGCATGAGCAAGGGCCACAGGGAGGGGCGGAGGACAGCCACAAAGGAGGCCCAGGCCAGCGGACTGGAGGTCCGGTCAACGGCCAGCTATTTCTGGGACAGAATTCTTATTTCAGGGCCACCCAGACAGGTGAGGATTCCTAGTCTCAGGTTTAGCAGTGCCCTGCAGTCAGTCTATGCTCGTAGCCTTCATACCTTCACATAATCCACAAGACCCAAATGGCAGCTGTGTGACTTCTAACATTTTCCGCATTTCAAAAGAGTTTCCAAGTTTGACTAGTCAAAGCACACCATAGAAACAGAACTAAACGATTGTTAATAAGCAATCCAGGCCCTAAAGTAGTACATAATGAATCCTGAGTTCCAACTAAGCTGCTTTACCTCATGATGTACAAAAACAATATGGGTACCAAAAAAAAAAAAAAACACTTGTTCATCTTTAGGAAAATAAATTAAGTGGAAATCTAATGGGGAAAAAAGTGAGTTGAAGACAATTATTAGTTACTATTAATTATGGGACTGGACAGTTTTTCAAAGCAAAAACATAAAATGGCTAATGTAGCTTCCATCTGCATATAAAATTAGACCTCAGATAATCTTGTAGGATACCTAGAAACTAGGTACTTCTAGAAAAGGCAAGAGTTAAAAACAGTAATAAAAGCATCTAAACATGCTTTTAGAAGAGGTAAATTCAAAAGACAGGGCATCATCGAGGCTATGGTATTTATAGGAGCCTATGGCATCTCTGTCTGCTTGAGCAGTTCTCAACAGGGGGAACTCCAGCAGTTCTTAGTTGTTGGGCCACAGCCACTTCTGCTTCTGAAACGAAGCAAGCGGACAACCTGAAGAGGGGCTGCTTCTAGTTGACATGGTCTGGGGAAATCTGGCTACATAGAAACTAGTTACAAGCGGGGAGCAGCACATTCAACAAACCCATCTTTTAGACCATCTGGCTTTAAACGAAGCTCAGCATAATTACAACATCTTTACAAAGGAAGCATTAGAAACTGCACACACATGCACACGTTACTTTACACTAAATAGAGTTTCATTTGTTTCTCCCTGAGGAAAAAAGGTTTGCTCCTAGCAAACTCACCTCCATGCTCCAGAAATACTCGAACACATCTTTCCTTTCCTCTTGCTGCCGAGAAATGAAGCAGGGTCCAGCCATTAGCATCCCGGCCATTTGGAGAATAGCCTTGCTCTAACATCTTCCGTACTGTGTGAACATCGCCAGCAGCCACTGCAGCTTGAATCTGCAACTCTTCCTGGAGTTCAGGGTTCCTTCGACAATGGTGGTGTAACATCCTAGCTGAGTCCACTTTTTTACAAAGGATTCATTAGGTCACAGGGATCAGCCTTGAAGGGCAGGTACAATACAGAAAATTCAGAACACTTGAACCTGACAGTGTGTTCGTTAAATACCCCGGAATTTTCCAGTGCTACTCGTGTACGCCTTAGTGATGACAATTCATACTATAACAAATTAACATGTATCTGTTTTGACCAGAACTTTCAGCTATTTCCCTAAGAGTATAAAAGATTTCAAAAAGAAAGCAAGGCATAAGGTCCTGAAATGCTGAAACAGGAGATTTCCTCTTACAGCCGTTTGTAAACTCAAAGCAAATATCAATGAATACAACATAAAAGGGAAAGTGATGCTGGGCAGCTGAAGGAGACAACAGAGGAAGCAAATGAGCACTTGTTTTAGGATTTCGCATTTACCTAAAGCACATGGAAAATTTAAGTTATAAACTATTCAAGAAATCTATCACACATCAATAAGTAAACACTGAGTATCAAATGGACAATTCATAGACTAAGAAGACTAAAGACCTTCAACTATGAGAAGCAGCTTAACACTTAAAAAAAGGCAAAGACCTTTAGGCCGATCTCCCAAAATATTTCAATAATATTTTATTTTCAGCCCCAAAGAGTGGAAAGCTGGGGGAGGGAAAGGGGAAGTAGGTGGGGTTAAGCAAATTTAGAGAAAAAAAAGTGCAGATTATATTTACATTCCTTTCATTTCTATTTCTCTATCTATCCTCTCCACATTAGGAAACATGATTTACTCCTCCTTTTCTGCCACATTTCTTTGGTACTTTTCTAATTTCCATTTTCCAGAAGTTTTATTCTACAAATATTCAAAGTAGCAACATCATAAAAAATATTTTAAAAGAAAAGAAATCTAAACAATCTGTTGATTAACCACATGAAAAAAGTAAAAGTAGTAATACTGAATTTCCACACTTTCTAATAGGTCAAAAGAGGTGTGTGCTCAAACTCAATATAAAACGAGATCTCCTTCATACAAATAGGAAAAGTTCAAATTGAATTGATGAAAAGTTACATCTTACATGTATGTATACAAAAACTTTTTTTAGTGTAATTCTAAGTTTTCAAATACATACAGAAACTTAAACTAACATAATGCTAAGAAACCATTCCACCTGGGCTAACTTTAAGAACTACATTAGACTCAACTCCTAATGGTAGCTTCCATTTCTTAAAAAAAAAAAAAAAAATTATGTGAAAGTCCCTTAAAGACATGCTGGTCTCACCTGTAGGTTAGACATCTTGGGACAATCTTGTTACCAATTTATCTTGGAAGACTTATCCCTATAGATGGTACAAAGGTCAACTTCAGCTAACTTAGATCCTAACTTTGGTCATTTTATCACAGCTCAATGGTATAATCAAATATCCTACCTTGTTTACACACAGAAAATGGTTATTATTGATACAAACTTAGTATCATTACTAAGTAAGGTAATTTTAAAAATATCAGACCACTGCTACAAAGAACTGTTTCCTCAAGAAAAACTGGAAAATGAAAAACTTCCTGACCATTTGTTTTCTTAAGAAACATGACTTCCCCTTATCTTTCCACTTAATTACTTTTTCAACTGACATTAAAATTAAGTCTCTTGCCTTAGAAATTTTAAAACCAAGAATCCTTCTGGACTAGGTTTTTGCTGATTTTTAGCATTATAAGGGAAGGTGAAGACCATTAGAAGAAATTTATAGAAACTACTACCATGTACTCAGAACAATCATCTTTAACAGAATTTTTTTTTTTAAACTGGGATGATTACCTTGGCACTTAAACAAGGCATACTGTGCAAGGAAAAAGATTTAAACAAAATCAAAACAAACCCAGATTTTCTTTTAGCAAGTGCTGTGTTTAGTATACATTAGGTAATCTGAATGATAAATAAAAACTAAATGGATTTTCCCCTAGAAAAGCACAAACAACCTATGTCACTCAGTCACTTACCTTATGGAAGAATGCCCCTTA
Organism: Antilocapra americana; assembly: GCA_007570785.1. Classification (NCBI taxonomy): domain Eukaryota; kingdom Metazoa; phylum Chordata; class Mammalia; order Artiodactyla; family Antilocapridae; genus Antilocapra; species Antilocapra americana. The sequence continues at coordinate 3,783,404 of ML660247.1, forward strand.
TCCTGATAAACGGACTGCCTAATAATCATTGTGCACACACAGCATTGTGAGCGGGGGCTTAGAGTGTCTCCAGACTCTGGTGTTAATGAACTCTTTTTTAACCTGAAAACAAATGAAATAATAATCATGGAAAATTTTCTAAAAATAATTAAGAACCACAGCTGCCTAAACAGTCTACCTTTTGACGAGCTTATATTTCAGCACATCTTAGAAGAAATTATCTCAACATCTACATTAATCTCCAATGTGGTACAGGATATGATTTATGGGGGAATGTTTTTTTTAATAAAGAAAATAACAAATCACATACTTGGAATCTGGATGCAAACATAAATTTTTTGGGGGGGGTCTATTTTTCAGAATATATTTTCAGAACTGAATTACTTTTTAAGTGACATCATTAGTTTCTTGCTCTTTCTAAACAATGAAAATATGTGTGCATTCAATACAGTAGGTTGCCAGGGCCAAAACAGGATCTGTGACAACTAAAAGGTTGTCTTTAAATGCTTGTTTTTCGTATAGGCAAAAGACATCATGTTAATAATTCTGAAACTGTTATGCCATTATGCATACACCCAACTAGGCAAAAGATTAACAACAGTCTTGCTGGCTTCTCCACACGAATTCTGAAAAAATTCTCTACAACTAAAAGGGATCTTTCTTCATGTCCATTAAATCCTAGATCTATGAATTCCATTAGGGTTAAGAACACATGTAAAGTGACTTCCACACATTACACCAGAAACCCTCCAGGTTTCTCATTGGGAGAACTGCCATCCCATTCCAGTGGGGTGGCTGTGCCAAGCTCTCTGTCACTTAAACAAGGAAAGGTCACGCTGCCCAGTACCTGGATAAGCTTCGGGGAAGAGTGGTGGTCACAGGTGGCGGCGGCTGCAGACCAGAATTTTCAACCAACCCAAATCAGTGCAGACTACTTTGACCCTTACCTCTTTTCACAAGCTACTTTTCCTTGTCAAATTTCTTCAAGGAAGCCAAAGACTCTGCAAACATGCACTTGCAAATAAATAATATTTGGCTTAAAACTGCCTAACACTTTTAAATAAACAAACGAGGCATGATCAGAACTCCTACACGGTAAGCTATAAAAAGTGCAAAGCCCAGGAGATAGTGAAGGACAGGGAAGCCTGGCGTGTTGCAGTCCAGGGGGTCGCAAAGAGTCGGACATGACTTAGAGGTTGAACAACAACATCATGTACGGATGTGAGAGTTGGACAGTCAAAAAGGCTGAGCACCCAAGAACGGATGCTTTGAAACTGTGGTGCTAGAGAAGGCTCTTGAGAGTCCCTTGGACAGCAAGGAGATCAAACCAGTCAATCCTAAAAGAAATCAACTCTGAATATTCACTGGAAGGACTGATGCTGAAGCTCCAACACTTTGGCCACCTGATGCAAAGAGTCAGCTTACTGCAAAAGACCCTAATGCTGGGAAAGATGGAAGGTAAAAGGAGAAGAGGGCGGCAGAGGGTGAGACCATTAGACAGCATCACTGACTCAGTGGACATGAACCTGACATCTCTGGGAGACGGTGGAGGACAGAGGAGCCTGGCGTGCTGCAGTCCATGGGGTCACAAATAGACAAACACAACTCAGCATCGGAACAACAATCCTTACAGAAATGGTTGATGCTGGAACTGGGCAGGAAATACAGAAGATGAGCCTAGAGCATCTTACAGTGTCAAAAGAGAAGGAAGTACTCCAAGAAAAATGCAATGATGGTGGGGGGTATGTCAAGGGGATACAGGAGCCAACCAGAAGAGGTCTCAATAGTCAAGGTGGAACAAATTGAACAAGATAAAGTACTATTAGATACTAACCCAAACTACACATAAGTATCAGTAAGTCTGTACTGATAATGAGCAACTGATTGAATTAAAAAGGGAGAGAAGAAATAAATCGCTTGTGCAAAATTCCAAATAATGTGTGTAGATTCACCCCCTCCCCCCGCCCTTAAGGAGGTAGAACACAACTCCCCTTTCTCCTTAAGTGTGACTTCCTTTCAAAGAGGATGAGGCGGGAGGAGAAACTTTTCAGTGGGAAACCTGAAAAACAGTGCCTCAGCTAGATGATTATGGTCAATATCAAGAGCTCCAAACCATGTTGTTAGTATGATGTGATGAGAATGGCAATTTACCTCTGTGCTCTTGGTCCCCAAACCCACGGCCCTGGTCTAATCATGAGGAAAATACCAGACTAATTCCAACTGAGGGACATTCTACAAAATACCTGAAACTCTTCAAAATCTCAAGATCATCAAAAACAAGGAAACAAAGAAATCTGAGAAACTGTCACAGTTGAGAGGAGCCTAAAGAGGCAGGACAACTAAATGGAATGTGATATCCTGGATGGATTCTAGAACAGAGAATAGTTATTAAGTAAAAGCTAAAGAAATCAGAATAGAGTATGGATTTTAGTTAATAAAACTATTCAATACTGGTTCAATAATTGTGAGAAATGTATCTATTAATGTAAGATGTTAATTAGGGGAAGGTGAGTGTGCAATACATGGGAATTCTGTATTACCGTCAACATTTTTCTGCAAATCTAAAATTGTACTAAAATAAAAAATGCAAACTAATGTCTTCAATGATGAGCCTGCAGCATTTCCACACTGAACATGTCCATGTGATCCACACCTCCATTTCAAGAATGAACACCACCGGATGCCTTACTTCTAAGTACTTCCTCGGTAACCCCTGTCTCCCAAGAAAAGTAAAGATGACTCTACACAGTCTTGAGCCTTTAAGAGTCCTTGTTCTTGTCATTGTTGCTTTCCATACACCCATCACCACTTCCACCAAGGCAGCAGAAATGGTGGGGGAGGGCAAGTGAGGTGGGAGTTGAAGAGAATATTAAGTGGCATTAATTTATTAATAATATCAAGAAAGGTTTTATGTTAAAAGTCAAAGTGATTCAACTATTTCTCTCTATAAGCAAGATGTCCAAACAACAGTAACCAGTGACAATCCCACATCACCTACTTCAATCAGACAAACAGAAGTCTGCTGAGTACCTGACAGTGCCTGGCATACTACTAGTCCTAGCCCTGGAGAGAACTGTAAGAGTTTTTTGCATACTTCAAATGAATCAAATACTCGTAGAATGGTTAGGATCATTTTTTTTTTCTGACACTACCAAGCTCTATAGATAAAAAACAGGTTTAAAGGAAAAAAAAAGCACTTTCTTTGTGCTTCAGTCTTTATAGGAAAAAACACATAGACACACAAACCATGCACACGTGACTCCTGTCCGCTTAAATTATGAAGGCCAAAGACTTATTACCAAAATATCCTAACAGTCCAAAGCATCAAACAACTTAATTTCATTGTGGTGTAATTTTATGAAAGCTTGCATTTAATAGAGTATACACCACCCATGTATGGGTAAGTAAAGGGAAAAAAGGCTACTGAACTTAGAAAGTAAATGTAATATGCAGTGGTAAAGTTACCTATTAAAAACTACAGAGGAAGTCCAGAGATAAGATGGAAAAAAGTCTATTTCAAATAGAAAAGTCTGAAAATCTGATAGCTCATGGAGTCACCTATAAAATAGAAGAATATGGTGAAGGAGGCAATTTTCTAAGTAAACATATGTACAATGTAAGTTGACTCAGAATGACTAAAACTCTGAGGGTGCAATCTTTAGAAATTCCATTCTAGGTTTCAGTCAGAAAAGAAAAAAAAACACTAACAAGGAAGACTTCAGAATTACATATCAAAATGAACTGCTTCCCAATGTATATCACTTTCATAAAAGATTTTACTGCCCAGTGTTAATAGTGTTTAAATTTTACAAACTCATCTTTTCTACTTTACACTTTTCTTAAAAAAGAAAACAATCTAGGCCTCCGAGCTTTCACAATGTTGACCATATTAGAAACTACAAATTTAGGAAATAAATGCCATCTAATTTCCATATAGATGCCAAGTGAACCTCATTAAGTTAAAAGCAAAGCTTCTTGCTTCATATAATTAAAAGAAATCTATATTCATAGAATAAAGAATAAAATAGCTATAAAGCAAAATGTATTTAAGATCTGTCTAAAATTATGTAAGTTGCACCAAATTTGCCCACAAGTCCCCAATTTCCTTTGGCATAAATGATTAGTCATTAATAGCTTTTGCATATTACTTTCACTGAAAGGCCACACATTTTTTGATTAAGGGACACAAATTAGAACTGTATTTTCAGATTTCACACAAACTGGAAACAAGGTAACAGCTTGCTACTCAAAAAAAGAAATAAGCATTTCTTTGCAGAATAAACAGAGATACAGGCTGTAAGGAAATAAAATCAGTAACTCCAAGGATACTGGCTCTAAGGGAGAAAAAAAACCCCAAAACACGAATAGCTCACAAGTTCCAAGACGGAAGATGGATGCTGAAACACTACAACGCCCAAAGCGTGCAACATGGCTGAGATGGATGTGGATGAGGTTGACTCACATAATCAAGAGCCTGGAACCCAAAACGAAGCAGAAGTGTTATTTTAGTATCACTCAGCAGAGCACCACAGTGTTTCTGTTCCAAAACAAGTGAGGGTATTCATATTTCCTCCAAATTACTGGGCCTCCATATAACAAGTATTTATTATCATGTACAACTTTTCTATAAGCTTCCCAAGTTCTAACAGAAAGACCAACAATTTTCATGAAATGTGGACAAGGCAACAGAGGAAATTTTGTGGTTCACTGCTGCTGCTGCTGCTGCTAAGTCAACTCAGTCGTGTCCAACTCTGTGCAGCCCCAAAGACGGCAGCCCACCAGGCTCCCCCACCCCTGGGAGTCTCCAGGCAAGAACACTGGAGTGGGTTGCCACTGCCTTCTCCAATGCATGAAAGTGAAGTCGCTCAGTCCTGTCCGACTCTTAGCGACCCCATGGACAGCAGCCTACCAGGCTCCTCCGTCCATGGGATTTTCTAGGCAAGAGTACTGGAGTGGGGTGCTGTTGCCTTCTCCTTAGTTCACTTACTTCGACTCAATTCAAAGTGTAAATCACAAGCATTATAAATGATGAAATCTTGTCAACCTTATCTTTTTAACCTATGTCTGGCCTTACCATCTTAGCAGCCTCATGTCAGTACCTAAGTTTATGAGAAAGGAGATATGTCTTCTATCTATGTAGGGCATACTTTCTGTTGAAGATGAAGTGAAAAGGCTGAAAGTCAGGTATTAGATATGCTTACAGAAACGACCTGATTTTATAGACTTTTTAGGAATTATATGTACTTCTGTATTATCAAAGTTAAATGTGAACAAAATAAAGCAGTATTTGGATGTGTCATAACTGTGAATGGCATCACTTTAGGTATGAAGACAATAAGTACTGGCCACAACATACTAAAAATGCATCACTTCAATTTGTTACCAAAAAAAACAGGTGTTTTTTTCTTTTCAAAATCATGTGGCTGATGACAGAATTAACACAAAGTTAACTACCAGACTGAAGATACACCAGTCAACAGGCTTTATTGGTAATACAGTACTCACATTAAATGTTTTAAATGTTTGGCATAATCTAGACCAAATACTCTCAATCATGCTAATATTAGACACAGATGCTGACAATTTATATATACTCCAGGGTCTTAGAAAAACCACTAAAAGCTGAGAGGATCAATGAAATATCTAAGAAATTAGAATGAACAGAGAGGAAAGTAGTGTTCTCTCTTAACCTTACATACTTGACTCAGCACAGGTGATAAAACCCCTCAAATGAAAACATGCTAGAATTCAATCTAAAGAAGAAAAATATTTAACAGAGAAGGCCTGAATAGAAAGTACATAATTTACCTTTACCTTAAAAACATGCTTCAAGTATTTTAGCATTTTTTTAAAAAGGTCTAAAGTAATCATTAGGCATTTCTCTGGTGATACACATATTTAAATAATGAAAATTGCTTTCTACCTAGCTTTTACTGAAATGCAGTGAACCTACACGTACAAGGGGCTTCCCAGGTAGTGAAGAATCTGCTTGCCAACACGAGACACACAAGAGATGTGAGCTCGACCCCTAGGTGGGGAAGATCCCCTGGGGGAGGAAATGGCAATCCACTCCAGTATTCTCGCCCGGAAAATGCCACAGACAGCGCAGCCTGGTGGGCTGCAGTCAATCAGGTGGCAATGGCTGACGACACAGGCACTCTACATGTACGTACCAAAGGTGCCCTAAACGTTCACTGTGGAACAGTCATTAGCCAGTACTGATTCTAAATCCCATTCAGTAGCATACATTCTCATTTTGGTATCCAGTTCCAGGTCTCAAGAATAGGCAAACCCTCAAAGCCCTTTAAAAGTATTTTTAGCTGCACCTTGACAATTAGAAGAATCAGGTAAGAGATTAATTTTTTTATCTGGAAGGCAGAAAGTCCAGAGGAAGGGAACAAGTCAAAGATTTCCTAACAACTTCTGCTATTTTAAGTACTTCTTTGGACATAAAATTCCCTAAAAAATCTGCGATATTAAAATAACTCTGAGATTAACAAGCGACTTTATACTCCTGTTATTAGATATTAGAGGAGTTATTCACTTGGCTCATTTCTGAATTAACTCTTACATAATTTCCCCGTTCATATCCCCTCTTTAGGACTTACACGAATGTCCTAAACTTACCTTTAGTGCATTTTCAAAGGTGGCAACAAAACACAGATGCTTAAATTTCAATCTAACAAATTCTCTATAAGGGTTTCAAAGTGAGAAATCTTATGAGAAGTGCCAAAATAAAACCCTACGTTCTAAACACACCAAAATATTCTTTTGCTTTTAAACTCCTGAGTGTCAATTAACAAGATACTGCATAAAGTTTTATAAGCACTAGAAAATCTGATATAACAATTATGATTTATCTTTTTATAAGAGTTTTATAGCCGTTACACATCTGTCACACAGAAACACACAAAAGCCCAAAGAGTTAATTACACACAAGTGCTTCAGGAGAGTATTGCTTTCATATCATTTACATTATTAATGTACACAGATTCACTTTTTTGCTAAACGAAAAAAGTCACATTATTTTCTGAAACTCACAAATTTCAAGCTATTACTGAACCTTCCTTCACCAACTCTTGTGAGGTAACTCAAAAGATATTCTGATGGAGGCAGAGGAAAGATTACAGCAAAGAGAGGAGAAAACAGAAAATTGTAGTTTAATTAAAAAGCAGAGTCATCCAGAATTAACAAGCAATTAACGAGGAATTGGGGAATTCCTATGAGAATAAGAGGGGCAGGGGGAACTACAAAAAGGTCTCAAAGTCTCTGAGCAGGGTAAATGGTGGAGTGTACCAAAAGACAAATGCAACAGAGGGAAACAAGGAAAGAGGGGAAATAAGGTCCTGGGAAAGAGAAGTTATTAAAATGTTAAAGGCTGGGGCACGGGCAGCGTTTTTGTTTTGCTGGAAAGCTAGGGGCCAGGAAAGGGGTGCACTGCCAGGTAACTATCCAGAAAAGAAAGCACCGATTAATGAGGTAGGGGCCAGGAATAAACAATGGGGGAGGGGAGGGCTGGCTCGTTACCTTGACGGTGGAAGCTGGTCAGAGCTCCGCGGCCGCTCGGGCGGGTGGGCAGACCCTCTCCTGCCGCCGCTCGCCCCCCAGCCAGCTCACACCTGGAAATCAGAGACCGGTGAGCGGGGCAGAGCCCCTGGGCCGGGGCGGAGGGGGCCCCGGGGCAGAGAGCGGGGCGGGCCGGCAGGAAGCGGCGGGCTTCCCCTCCGTCCCGGGCCGGCCCCTTCCCTCAGGGGGGCAACCGACTTTCACCTGTCTCCTCAGAGGCTGTCTCCCTTCTTCCCGCCGCCTCCACACTCACCAACTTCTCCATGGAGGAAACGGCCCGGGCAGGGCCGGAGCCGGCTGTCCCCGCTCCTCCGCGGCGCCTCCCGGCCCCAGCCCGTCAGCATCCAGACGGCAGGGCCGGGCGCAGGCGGCGGCGGCCGCCGGGCGGCCTGGGGCAGGGGTGCAGGGAGGAAGTCCCGGCGCGGGCGGGGGGCAGCCCCGGTCCGAGCGCTCGGGGCCGGGGCGCCGGCCACCGCGGGGCCCGGGGGCGCTCTGGGCGGCGAGGGCCCGGCTCTCTGGGCGCCCGGAGTGCCGGCCGCTGGCGCGCCAGGCAGGGGGCTTTCGGGATGCACTTTGCACCGGGCCACCCCCGCCCCCTCCCTCCAGCACTTTGGGGTCACTGGGATGGGACCAAGCCCGCAGCAGCCAATCAGCGGCCGCACTGCAGCCGGAGCCCGGAGCCGTAAACCAGGTCTGAGGTGGGTGGGGGCAGGGGGTGGGGACGACTTGGTTGGTTGGTTGCTTCCTTATCTCCTCCTTACCCCAGCGGCCCCCACCCCTTGCCTGCCGGAAAGCGATCTGCGTATTCGCGACAGCTAGAGGAGGCGTGTCGAGCGAGGCTAGGAGTCGCCTCTGATTGGCTACATTCACTCCTCCGGCTCCCGACGCCCCGCCCCTGGCGGACGGACTCCACGAGGTTGCTAAGAAACACTCTGCGCCGAGCAGGACCTCTGCGCATGCGGGAGGAGGCGGTGCCGTGTACTTTCCGCGAACTACGGTGGCCCGGAAGGGGCCGGAGCTGGCCGGAACGGGAACGCGGAGGCGGCGTGGCTTGGGGCTGATCCCCCAGCAGGTACCTGGGGGAGGTCGCTCCGCTGGGCGTTGGGGGCAGCGGCCCTGCGGCCGAAGAGAAGCTATTCTGGGGCTGAGAACTGGGGAGGTGTGAGTGCCCAGGAGGCGAGGAGAGGCGCTGCTCGTCCCGCCGCCCTCGGCGCTGTTTGGGCGCTCGCGCCGGCCCCTAGGCTCCGCTCCGGGGCCTGGGGCGCAGTTAGCTCCTGGCCGGGCGCGCCGCGCCGGGCGCGGGGGACACTCGCTGGGGTGTGGCGCCGACGCTTCAAGGGCTTTGCTGCGAGGACGGCGGCCCTTGAGAATTCCTGCGAATGAAAGGGAGAAGAATGGAAAATGTGGGAGATGGCCGTGTTTATTAAGTGCGTTTTTTCACTCACCAGGTATTTACCCGCTGGTCAGTGTCCGAGCCGTCAGGGAGGCAACAGCGAACAAGATACATGTAATCCTTTGCCTTCGTGGAGCTTTCGTTTTAGCAGAGAGCCTGACAGACACGAAGTTATTTACCAGATAGGGATGGGGTCGAGCTGGGCTTGGACGTGATGGCTCTCTTAGCTAGGAAGGGTCTCTGAGGAAGTGACATTTGACTCGCCATCTGAGGGAGGAAGACTCAGCCATGCCAAGATCTGAGGGGGGAAGAATTTTGCAGGCAGAGACATCAAAGTGCAAAATCTCTGACTCTGGAATAATCTTTTTCGTTGCTAGGAACTGCGGGAAAGAAGGCCAGCTAGTCAAGCAGGGAAACTGATTGATAATGAAGTTGGGTGTGGGAATGGAGGGTGTACGACAGGCTGCAGATTTTGCAGGACCTTTTAGCAGGTGGTCGGGCAGATCTATTTATGTTTTGAAAACGTCACTGGCTGCTCAGTGGAGAAGATTGTAGCTGAGAGTGAGGTTACTGCAGATGTTAAAGACTGTTGCAGTAGTCCAGGCAAGAGCTGACATTATCTTAAACTTAGTCACCAGTAGCGCAGACGTTTGGCTACCACCAGTGTCCTCAAGAAAGGCCTGTCTAATTGCCTAAAGAATGTATCTATTTCAGTGTATCAACTACTTTTATGTAATAAAATACAGTAAGATGTTTTGTGGCAGATGGGGGGTCACTGCAAACGTTTCAAATTGATATTCTGGTATTTTATTGTACATTATCATTCATTTATCAGGAATATTCATTTTGCTGCCTTCTCCATGAGCTGCTTATTGGCTTAGGTAGGCAAACTTGGCTCAGGCCTACCCAGGGAAGCTCATAGTAAAGTGAGGGGAAACCAAACTAGAAAATTATTATGGACAGTTCAGTGAGAGAAATACTATCTATAGGCTGAGCGACCATCTGGCCAGGCCCTTTAATCCTGACTTGGATATGTAGTAGGCTCCCCAAGACTGGAAGTTTCCTCGTTGAAGGTTGAGAGTGGGAGGGGAAAGGCTGGGTATGATTTTAGGGAGAATGGGCCAAGAAAAGGAATCCTTAAAGTGCACAGAGTTTCTGAGGCCCTCAAAGAAAACCTGGAGCTAAATTTGTGGGGCACAGGGATGAGAAGACCCCAAGAGTTAGATCTCGAAGGGCATGCTGAGCCATGTTCAGGGATTTGTACTTTATCCAAATCAAAGTGGAGATGTTTTTCAGAAGGAGGTGCACGTCAGAAAACAACTACTTAGCAAGGAGTGGGTTTTGGTTGTCCAGGGCAGGAGTGGTGTACTGTTAACCGTTGCCATAAGGGTGGAAAGAAGTGAGATGAGGGAGGATCTGGAAAGATAGCCCGGTTTCTTGCTTGGGTGACTAGGAGATACAGGTGCCATATACTGGGATGGCAATTTTGAGACACCACAGAGTGAGTTGAGTTTGTGCTGTGGAAATTCCAAGTGGAGTTCTCCAGTGGCATTTAGATATTTAAGAGTGGACCCCAGAAGAGAGCTAAACCCAGTTGTGGATTCTGGAGTTCTAAGCATAGAGATATTAATTGAAGACATTGAGAGACTGTGAAACATTAAACAGACTACAATCTGTTGTATTCGTGGGTTCTGCTTCTGTGGATTCAGCTAACCTCCAGTCAAAAATATTTGTAAAAAGAAAAAAATTTCAGAAAGTTCCAAAAAGCAAAACTTGAACTTGCCACGAGCTTAGAAACTATTGACATAGCATTTACACTGTGTAAGATATTCTAAGTAAGCCAGAGAGGATTTAAAGTATAGGGGAGGATGTGCATTGTTGTTATTGTTCAGTCACTGCTACTGCTACTAAGTCGCTTCAGTGGTGTCTGACTCTGTGCGACCCCATAGACGGCAGCCCACCAGGCTCCCCCGTCCCTGGGATTCTCCAGGCAAGAACACTGGAGTGGGTTGCCATTTCCTTCTCCAGTGCATGAAAGTGAAAAGTGAAAGTGAAGTCTCTCAGTCGTATCGGACTCTTCACGACCCCATGGACTGCAGCCCACCAGGCTCCTCCATCATGGGATTTTCCAGGCAAAAGTACTGGAGTGGGGTGCCATTGCCTTCTCCGGTTCAGTCGCTGAGTTGTGTCCAATTCTTTGCAACCTCATGGACTGCAACACACCAGGCTTCCATGTCCTTCACTGTCTCTGAGAGTTTGCTCACATACATGTCCACTGGATCAGTGATGCTATCTAACCATGTCCTGCCCTGTCTCCCTCTTCTTTTGCCTTCAGTCTTTCCCAGCATCATGATCTTTTCCAGTGAGTCAGCTCTTCGCATCAAGTAGCCAAAGTATTGGAGCTTTAGCCTCAGCATCAGTCCTTCTAATGAATATTCAAGTTGATTTCCTTTAAGATTGACTGATTTGGTCTCCTTGCAGTCCAAGGGACTCTCAAGAGTCTTCTCCAACACCACAATTCAAAAGTATCAATTCTTTGAAGCTCAGCCTTTATGGTCCAATTCTCACATCCATACATGACTACTGGAAAAACCATAGCTTTGACTAGACGGACCTTTGTTGGCAAAGTGATGTCTCTGCATTTTAATACTCTGTCTAGATTTGTCATAGCTTTTTTTCCATGGAGCAAGCGTCTTTTGTATTCATGCCTCAGTCGCCATCTGCAGTGATTTTGGAGCCCAAGAGAATTAAGTCTGTCACTGCTTCCACTTTTTCCCTTTCTATTTGCCATGAAGTGATGGAACTACACGCCATGATCTTTGTTTTTTTCAGTATGGAGTTTTAAGCCAGATTATTCACTGTCAACCTCATCAAGAGACACCTTAATTCCTCTTCACTTTCTGCCATTAGAGTGGTGTCATCTGCATATCCGAGGTTGTTGATATTTCTCTTAGCAATCTTGATTGCAGCCTGTGCTTCATCCATCCTGGCATTTTGAATGATGTGCTCTGCATATAAGTTAAATAAGCAGAGTGACAATATACAACCTTGACGTACTCCTTTCCCCAGTTTTGAACCAGTCTGTTTCCTGTCCGGTTCTAACTGTTGCTTCTTGACCTGCATACAAGTTTCTCAGGAGACAGGTAAGATGGTCTGGTATTCCCATCTGTTTAAGAATTTTCCAGTCAAAGGCTTTTGAGAAGCAGAAGTAGGTGTTTTTTTGGAATTCCCTTGCTTCCTCTCTGATCCAACCAATGTTGGATGTGCCTAGGTTATATGCAAATAAGGGACTTAAACATCTACCAATTTTGGTACCCCTGAGGGGTCCTAGAACTAGTTTCTACCGAGAAATGACTGTAGGAGGAGAAGAACTGAGCAAGGATGTCTGAGAAGGAATCTCCAGAGAGGGAGAAAGGTCTCCAAGAGAAGCTGACTTGTCAGGAATTAGTGTGTGTGGTGGTCTTGTTCAGTTGCTAAGTCGTGTCCAACTCTTTGCAACAACATGGATGCGGCATGCCAGGATCCTCTGTGTTTAGAAAAAGGCAGATTTATTTATTTATTTATTTATTGTTTTAGCAGCACCAAACACCACATGGGATGTTAGTTCCCAGACCAGCAATCAAACTTATGCCCCCTTCAGTGGGAACTTGCACTCTTAACCACTGGACCACCAGAGAAATCCCAAGGCAAAATATTTTTTAATGGAAGGACTACACAATTAATATCTGTGTGAACATGTACCTATTTTTCCTTTAAAGAATATACCCCTTTGGCCAGCAATTCTGTTGAAATTGTAAGCAGAAACCCGTTTAGGAAAAACCCTTAAAGACTTGGCAGGGGGAGGAGGGGGAAAAGATGTATTATAAATTGAGAACCACCATGCATGATAGAGAAGGCACTGAAATAGTATGGATCAGTGATTAATAAACATAGTGGTGGCCCTAAAGATGTCTTTCTCTTGTTCTGTGTAAGGCTTTTCAGAAAATACAAATTCCTAAAAGAACATTCTTACTAAACATTTGCTTAAATTAGAAAAAAAAAAAAAATACTGAAAAAAAAAATACTACTAAGAGCCAGGCTGCAAATTATACAGGATAAGTTTTTTAAAACTTCGGGTTTTTTTTAAACCAAACCCACCCAGGAAGTATAGTATCTAACTGTACATTCAAAGAAATATGTGCAGGACTGCAAGCAGTTTCCAGAGGGATTTCAACAGGAGCATGGAACAATGGTACTCTACTTGGAGATTACTCTTCCTAAAAAAAACTACTTTGAAGACTACTACATATTTTTGCATGTATAATTTCCAATTTAAAAAAAATTTCATTTCTCTTCTTAAAATACGTAACTGAGTTATAACTAGTAACCAGTTATATTCAGACATATAAGTGGACTGATAACATTAGCAACTTCTGATCTTTCAATTCTCTCATGATTTCTTCTTGATTTATTATAAAAACAAACATCACAGAAAGTTTGGGCAACAGCTTATAATACCTAAACTTTCATACAACTACCAACTTTGTTTTTGTGTACTCTTTTTTGTCCTCAGACATCTCACACACTGTCAGCAGTACATGTGCCCTGGGGGATTCCATGGCCGTCCAGGGGCTGGGACTATATGTTCTCTGGTCGGAGAACTAACATCCCATGATCCATATGGCATGGCCAAAAAAAAGCACAACAATTTGTGTTATGAGATTCTAGACTTTATCTGTACCTTTTGCCTAAATAATTGCTGCCTCCTGGAAACCTGGATTGCTCCCTGACATCCTCTAGTACTCTTGGGTTCTGGAATTGCATAGAGGCTTTACGAATTATCTGGTCCAGTGATTTTAAGGTTTCTTAGCAATGGGACTCTAGTGTAAAAAGAACTCTGTTGACAGTGGTATTTTACTAGTATGAATATAAGTTATAAGTTCAGTTTTATAAAGTTTACTGACTATAGAATGAGGCAGTTTTGAATTCCAAAGAGAATAAAATAAATGAATAAACCTGTGAAGTTGTGTGTCCAGAAGAGCCCAAGAATACTGGAGTGGGTAGCCTATCCCTTCTCCAGGGAATCTTACTGACCCAGGAATCAAACTAGGTCTCCTGCATTGCAGGTGGATTCAGTACCAGCTGAGCTAGTAGGGAAGCCCATATTAGTTTCAGGTGAGCAACATAATGATTCAATATTTGTATATACTGTAAAATGATCATCACAATAAATCTAGTTAATATGCATGTCCTCACATAGACAGGCTTTTTGTGTGTCTGATGAGAACTTTTAAGATCTACTCCCTCAGCAATGAGAACAACGTACAGTACAGTATTGTTAACTATAGTCACTGTACTGTACGTTACATCCATGACTACTTTTGATCACCTGTTTTGACCACACCCCACCTCCTGTTACTGGCAAATACCAGTCTGTTCTCTGTTTCTATGAATTTGTTGTTGTTTTTATATGTGTGTGTGCTCAGTCTTTTTCAACTCTCTGTGACCCTATGGACTGTAGGTAGCTTACCAGGCTCCTCTGTCTATGGAATTTTCCAGGCAAGAATACTAGAGTGGGTTGCCATTTCCTACTCCAGGGGATTCCCAGCTCAGGGATCCAACCCACTTTTCTTGATCTCCTGCATTAGCAGGAGGATTCTTTACCACTAGCACACCGGGAACCTTTATTTTTTCATTTATTTTTTTTTAGATTTCACATGTCAAAGAGATCATATGGTATTTCTCGTTATCTGACTTATTTCACTTAGCATACTACCCTCAAGGTTCATCCATGTTGTTACAAGTGACAAGCTTTCATCTTTTTTCTTTTTTTAATGACTGAACAATAGTATCTGTCTATAGATAAGTCACATTTTCTTTATTGATTCATCTGTTAATGGACACTCAGGTTGCTTCCATGTCTTGGCTATTGTGAATAATGTTGCATTGAACATAGGAGAGTATATATCTTTTCAAGTTAGTGTTTTTATTTCCACTGGATAAATACCCAGAAAGGAAACTGCTGTTTCATGTAATAGTTCTAGTTTTAATTTTTTTGAGGCCCTCCATTCTGGTTTCTATAGAGACTGCATTCACTTATATTCCTACCAGCAGTGCACAGGGGTACCATTTTCTCCACATCCTCACCAAGACTTGTTATTTCTCATCTTTTTGATAAACAGCTGATCTAATAGGTATGAGGTAATATCTCATTGTGGTTTTGACTTGCATTTCCCTGATGACTAATGATGTTGAGCATCTTTTAGTATTACCAGTTAGCTATCTGTATGTCTTTGGGAAAATGTCTGTTCAGATCCTCTCCCATTTTTTAATCAGCTTTTTGTTTTTTAACTTGGGAGGATTCTTTGCTATAGAATTTATGTGAATTCGTTATGTGTTTTGGATATTAACCTCTCATCAGATATATGGCTTTCAAACATTTTCTCCCATTTTGTTTCGGGTTATCTTTGTGTTTTACTACTTGATTCCTTTGCTGTGCAGCTTACAGAAACTAAGTGTGTGTTGATGGATGGATGGATAAAGGAAATAAAAACACCAAGCTCATGGGTGCAGCTAGCAGATCGGTGTTTGTTAGAGATTGGAGGGGTGGGTGGAGGTGGAGGGCAAATGAGTGAAGGGGATCTGAAGCTACAAACGGTCAGTTATAAGTAAGACTTGGGGCTGTCATGTACAGCAGAGGTCCCCAACGCCTGGGCCAGGAGCCATTACTGTCATCAGTCCGTGGTCTGTTAGGAACCAGGCTGCACTGCAGGAGGTGAGCAGCGAAGCTTCCTCTGTCTTCCATCTGTATTTGCAGCCACTCATTTCTTGCATTGCCACTCATCTCCACCTCCTGTTAGATCACCTGTGGCTTTAGGGTCTCACAGAGCAAACCCTACTGTGAATTGCGCATGCAAAGGATCTAGGGTGCACACTCCTTATGAGAGTCTTATGCCTGACCATCTGAGGTGGAGCTGAGGCAGGGATGGAGAGGGGCTGCAAATACAGATTATCATTAGCAGAGAGGTTTGACTGCACAGAGCCATAATAAGTCAGCTGCTGGCAGGCTCTTCAAAACCCAGCAGTGAGTGGCAAGTGACAACGAAGCTGCATGTGGTGCTAGGCTTTCTAGTGATAAGTGAGCGGATGTACTTCAACTGTACGGCTGTATCTGGTGGCAGGATTTAAGTCAGAATCTGAGGCTTATTTTAGTCTGTGTGTGGCCTGCCCGTTATTTTATTTACCACTTCTGTCTATGCCCTCTTTCCTACTCTACACACTTGTCTTGGTCACAGTTTTGGTAAGCCCACAAGCTAACCCTAGCCAACAGGAGTGAAAAACAAGCATCACTGGAGAGTTTCTTGGAAAAGCGGGAAAGATTCAGTGATGAGACAGCAGAAGACTCTTAAGACTGTCAGCAGAAAGAAAGCTGCATTTAAAAGAAATACTGAGTTCCACTTAAATTGTGGGTTCATCGCATCAGGTGCTTCATAGTCTCCAAGCTCGCGTTGTATCATATGTGGAGACACTGGCTATCCAACGAAGCCGTGAAACTGTCAAAACTGCTTCACCACTTGGAGACCAAGCACTCTGCATGAAAAGACAAGTCTTTGGAGTTTTTCAAAAGAAAAAAGACATGAATACAAAAACCAGAAGCAATTATTGAAGGCCAAAAAAAAAAAAAAAACTATTGAAGGCCACCACTTCATCAAATGTGTCTGCGCTGAGAGCCTCATTCTTAGTAGCTAACAGCATCGCTAAAGCTAATTAGCTAAAGCTAAGAAGCCCTTTCCGTTTGGTGAAGAGCTGATCCTGCCTGCCACCAAGAACATTGTCCTCAACTTTCAGGAGAGGCTTCAGTTCAGAAGGTGGCATGTGTTCCTCTTTTGACTAACACCATTACCAGATGAACTGATGAAACAGCAGAGGATCCTACAGCACAGTTATTAGGGAGGATTAATGAGTCGCCGTGGCATGTAATCCATGTCGACAAGTTGACCAGTGTTGACAACGGGCAGCAAAGCTCGTCTTCGTGCAACATTTTCAGGAGGGTGTGCATAACAATGTTATGTGCACTTTGTTGCCAGCCAACACCACAGCTGCAGAACTGTTCCCGTCATTGAATGATTACATCTCGGGGAAACTTGGTCGTTTGGTGTCAGTATGTGCCCAGATGGAGCGGCTGCTGTGACGTGACAACTGTTTGGTTTCACTAATCAGCTCAAAGAGGTCGCCTCTGACTGTGAGTCTTCACACGGTGTCACCTGTAAAGAAATGCTGGCTAGCTGAAAAATGCCACCGGAACTTAACAATGTTTTGTAGGATGTGATGGATGTTGTAAACCACATTCAAGTGCATGCCCTTAACTCACATCGGTTCACATAGCTGTGTGAGGAGATGGACGCAGAGCTTGTATGTCTTCTCTTATACACAGATAGCTTTCTAAAGGTAGGCCACTAGCCAGGGTTTTTGAGTTATGAGAGCTGCTCCAGAGATTTCTTTTGGCAAAACAGTCACCAGTGGCAGTGCATTTCAGTGGCACAGAATGGGTTGCAAACCTTGCTTACTTGTGTGACACATTCAACCTGCTCAGTGAACTCAGTCTGTCACTATGGGGAAAAGGACCAGTGTGTTCAAGTTGGCAGAAGAAGTGGCTGTGTTCAGAGCCAAACTGGAATTACGGGTCGCTGAGTGAATGCTGGGGTTTTTGACAAATTTCACACGTTAGCAGAGATTTTGAAAGAGACTGAGTCAGGGTCTTCTTTCTCCCAGCTGGTGCATGATCACCTGTGTCAGCTTTCAAGAGTCAGCATTACTTCCCAAGCACAAAAGACCTCTGAACTGGGAAGGAACGGATCCATGACCCATTTGTGAACAAGCCAGGTGAATCCACTTTGTGCAAGCAGAGGATCAGCTGCTTGAGATCTCAAATTACAGTGGCCTTAAAAGTATGTTTGAGACAACTTCAGATCTCCATATGTTCTGGATTAAACTCAAGGCAGAATATCCTCAAATTGCCACAGAAGCACTAAAAAGCCTGCTTCGCTTTCCAGCCTCTTTGTGAAGCGATGTTTTCTGCAGTGACAGCAACCAAAATGAGATTATGGAGTAGACAGACGTAAGCAACACACTTTGGGCGTCACTGTCTGCCATCACCCCCAGGTGGGACTGTCTAGTTGCAAGAAACCAAGCTCAGGGCTCCCACTGATTTTGCATTATGGTGGGTTGTGTAATTATTTCGTTATATATCATGCAGTAATAAAAGAAATAAAGTGCACAGTAAATGAGCTTGAATCCTTCCAAAACCATCCCCCCACAGCCTCCAGTCTGTGGAAAAATTGTCTTCCGTGAAACCAGTCCCTGGTGCCAAAATGGTTGTGGACTGCTGATGTACACCTTGGTTAATAGTCAGTACTATTGCATTTGAAGGTTGCTAAGAGAGCATATCTTAAAAGTTATCACCACGCACAAAACTTTTGAAATTTTGATGATGGATGTTAACTGCATATATTGTGGTGATCATTTTGCAATATATAGATGAGAGAGTGTCGTGTTGTACACCTGAAACTAATGTTATATATCAATTGTACCTTGGTTAAAAAAAAGAATAATAAACAATGACTTCTATTTGTGCCTTTCTTAACTTGCCACCCCCTTAAAAATGGGGGGGAGCACTGTTTTTTCTCCCATCATGTTCCTTCTCTTTTAGCCATTTTACACCATAAATAGAAGTGCAAGGGATGTAACAGAAAGGAGTCAGGGGACGGGGCCTGGAGTCCGTCCTGCCCTTTGCTGTCTTGTTTAACAGGGCCGGCTGGGGTGCAGGAAACACTGACAGATGCGCCCTGGGGATCACTGTGGAGACAGTCGCATTTAACTGAACCCTTCCAGTGTCATTATGTGCTTGAACATGGAAGGAGAATGAGGCTTTGATGGTAGCTTGCCCTGTGGTAACCCTGATGTGGAGACGTGTGGCTGTAGACCCAATTCCAGGCTCTTAGCAGTGTAGCACTTTGAGAGAAAAACACTTCTAAGTATTGCCTTAATCGTATATTTTAAGTCTTTATAAGTTAATATTCAGGCTTTTTCATTATGCTAAAAAAAAAAAAAAGAAAAGAAATCACCTGACCTGTATCAGAGCTCTGCCAACAAGAATTTAATAGGTCAGTTTACAAACATGAGACAGGGTCTAAGGGTTCTTAGTGTTTTAGCAGTAACCTGGGAACTTGTTAGAAATAAAAATTTAGGGGGCCCATGCCAGAACTACTGTATCTGAAACTCCTAGGCATGCAGTCTGCTCTTACGTGCCTTGCGAGTGATTCTGAGGCAGCTAAAACTTCTTCTAAGGAAATGAGCAAAGGATGGTGTTCCCTGGGGCTTCATAACTGTCAGTACTCTCGGCCTGGAGGTGCGTAGAAGGAACAGTTCTGAACCTGGGAAGACCCCCACCCCGGGTCTCCTTCTAGAGCATATATGGGTGTGGAGAAAGGGGGAGAGCAGAGCCAGTAGGGCGGAGGGAACGTGCCTAGCACAGGACACGGTGTTGGAACATCCCCTTCCCTCTCCTGTCTTGGGGTAGGGAGGTGCTCTTGAAATTGGAGTTGAGCAGCGGTGATGGCCCTGGTGGCGGACATGGATGATGGGAACCTCTGTCCTTTCACTTTCTGTGCCTTCTCGGTGCCTTCACACCATTTCAGCCTTTCCAAACCTTGGCACTGCCACCCAGGGTCTCCTCCCCCTCCCAACTTAATGTAGAGTCTAACCAGACCCATTTTATTTTTTTGGACAAAGTAAATGTTGTATTAGTTGGGGAAAGGGACTGGAATCTCAAAAGCAGCCTTTGTTTATAGGGTGCTTCAGCTTCTACCTTAAGAATCACAGCATCCTTGTAAATGGAGAGAGAGAGAAAGTAACTGTCAGCCTTTGGTCAGACTTGAACCTGTTGTTGCATTAGGCGTATTGTTGCTGCATATTGAGTGATTCCAGTCACTTAGGAAACTATTAGCTTCTCATAGAAAAGCAGTTTGTTTTACTTTATATATTGATCATGAAAGTAGTTATTTTCCTGTATTCTGACTTTAATATAGAGGTTATATATAAAAACTTTCTAAAAGAAGTAGTCATCGTTTTTATTAGAAGACAAGGTATAGATTACTAACAGCTTCCTTTTTGATAATTTTAAAATTAAGTTGTGGGAGAATGTCTTATAGTAAATAGACTGCACTTAAAGGTTCTATTTCTTAGGAATTTTTTAAGAAAATATTTTAAAAACATTTTTAAATAACCATCCTCAGTTTTCAATCCAGAAATATTTAAGATCAGAGTTCTAATATGTTTACATGCACGCATGCTAAGTTGCTTCAGTCCTGTCTGACTCTTTGCAATCAAACCCACGTCTCTTACAAATCTTGCACTGTTGTTGTTCAGTCTCTCAGTCATTTCTGACTCTTTGGGAACCAGGCTTCCCTGTCCATCATCAGCTCCCAGAGCTGGCTCATACTCACATCCATCGAGTTGGTGATGCCATCCAACCATCTGGTCCTCTATTGTCCCCATCTTCTCCCACCTTCAATCTTTCTTAGCATCAGTATCAGAGTCTTTTCTAATGAGTCAGCTGTTCGCATTAGATGGCCAGAGTATTGGAGCGTCAGCTTCAACATCAGTCTTTACAATGAATATTCAGGATTGATTTCCTTTAGTATTGACTAGTTTGATCTCCTTTCAGTCCAAGGGACTCTCAAGAATGTTCTCCAACACCACAGTTCAAAAGCATCAATTCTTCAAAGCTCAGCCGCCTTTATGGTCCAATTCTTATATCCATTTATGACTGCTGGAAAAACCATAGCTTTGATTACATAGACCTTTGTCAGCAAAATAATGTCTCTGCTTTTTAATACTCTGTCCAGGTTTGTCATAGCTTTTCTTCCAAGGAGCAAGCATCTTTTAATTTCATGGCTGCAGTCACCATCTGCAGTAATTTTGGAGCCCAAGAAAATAAAGCCTCACCGTTTCCATTGGTTCCCCATCTATTTCCCATAAAGTGATGAAATCAGATGCCATGATCTTAGTTTTTTGAATGTTGAGTTTTAAGCCAGCTTTTACACTCTCCTCTTTCACTTTTATCAAAAGGCTGTTTAGTTCCTCTTCACTTTCTGCCATAAGGGTGGTGTCATCTGCATATCTGAGGTTATTGATATTTCTCCCAGCAATCTGATTCCAGCTTGTGCTTCATCTAGCCTGGCGTTTCTCATGATGTACTCTGCGTATAAGTTAAATAAGCACGATGACAATAAACAACCTTGATGTACTCTTTTCGCAAGTTTGAACCAATCTGTTGTTCCATGTTCAGTTCTAACTGTTGCTTCTTGAGCATATAGATTTCTCAGGAGGCAGATAAGGTGGTCTGGTATTCCCATCTCTTGAAAAATTTTCCACAGTTTTTTGTGACCCACACAGTTAAAGGCTTCAGCATAGTCAGTGAAGCAGAAGTAGATGTTTTTCTGGAATTCTCTTGCTTTTTCTATGATTCAGTGGATGTTGGCAATTTGATCTCTGGTTCCTCTGCCTCTTCTAAATCCACCTTGAACATCTGGAAGTTCTCCGTTCACATACTGTTGAAGCCTAGCTTGGAGAATTTTGAGCATTACTAGCATGTGAAATGAGTGCAATTGTGCAGTTGTTTGAACATTCTTTGGCATTGCCTTTCTTTGGGGTTGGAATAAAAACTGACCTTTTCCAGTCCTGTGGCCATGGCTGAGTTTTCCAAATTTGCTGGCATATTGAGTGTAGTACTTTCACAGCATAATCTTTTAGGATTTGAAATAGCTCAGCTGGAATTCCATCACCTCCACTGTTTTTGTTCATAGTGATGCTTCCTAAGGCCCACTTGACTTCAGACTCCAGGATGTCTGGCTCTAGGTGAGTGATCAGACCATTGGGTTATCTCTTGCATTGCCAGGCAGGTTCTTCACCACTAGTGCCACCCGAAAAGCCCAAAGTGTTTGTTGCTCAGTCTTGTCTGACTCTCTGCGACCCATGGACTATAACCCACCAGCCTCCTCTGTCCATGAAATTCTCCAGACAAGAATACTGGAGTGGGTAGCCATTGACTTTTCCCGGGGATCTTCCCAGGGATCAAAACCAGGTCTCCTGCATTGCAGGAGGATTCTTTACTATCTGAGCCACCAGGGAAGCTCTAAATTGTTTATGTTTATCTTTTAGTATTGATATTAATGAATTCCTTGATATTAATGAAGTCCTATGCATATTGTTGCTAATGATCAGAAGGCTGAAGTCTATAGCCAAGTTATTTTATTTTTAATTTAACTTTAATTTGAGCTTATTGTAAATTCACTTGAAGCTGTAAGAAATAATGAAGAGAGATCTTGTGTACCCTCCAATGGTAGTATCTTGCAAAACTGGTACCGTATCACAACCAGGATTGATACTCATGCTGTCTGCTGCTCCTACTCATTCTCCTTTTACCTGTATTTATTTCTGTGTGTGTATTTAGTTCAGTGCAGGTTTGTCACATATATAGGTTAGTATGTTCCCCATCAGCTCTGTTATCATAGCACCTTTATAACCCTGCTCACCAAGTGGAAATAACCCTCCCTGACCTCTGGCAACCACTGATCTCTCCAGTGCTCTAGTTCTGGGCATTTCAAGACTGAACCGTACAGTGTGCAGCCTTTTGACATGGGCTTTTTCCTCTCAGCATGATCCCCTTAAGGGTCATCCCAGTCATTGCATGTGTCTATAGTTCTTTCTTCTTATTACTGAGTAGTATAGATATACCATAGTTATTTATTCATCAGTTCATAGTTAACTATTCATCATTCATAGCTAACTGTTCACCCATTGAAGGGCATCTGGATTGTCTCTGGTTCTATGCTGTGAATAAACTTACTATGAACTTTCACATATTTGTGAAATATAGGTATCTGTGTGAATATAG
This sequence comes from Antilocapra americana, assembly GCA_007570785.1. Taxonomy (NCBI): domain Eukaryota; kingdom Metazoa; phylum Chordata; class Mammalia; order Artiodactyla; family Antilocapridae; genus Antilocapra; species Antilocapra americana. Next base: position 3,806,299 of record ML660247.1, read on the forward strand.
GTCTTTGTGAAGTATAGGTGTTTGTGTGAATATAGGTCTTGTGTGAAATATAGGTATCTGTGCGAATATAGGTCTTTATTTTTCTGGGATAAGTGCCCAAGTGTGTAATTATTGGATCATATGATAGTTGCATACTGAATTTTTGTTTTGTTTTAAAGACTGTGTATTTTTTAGAACAGTTTTAGGTTCACAGCAAGATTGGGAGAAAGGTACAAGGATTTCCCGTATAGCTTCTGCCTGCACACATATATAGTCTCCCTCATTATCAGCATCCCTCATTATCATTATATACATACATATCATATGTCATTATCATATATCATGTGTCATTATCATATATCACTATCATTATAGTCTCCCTCATTATCAGCATGCCCAGATGGGATACCAGAGTGGTACCTGTGTTACAGTTGATAAACCTACAATGACGTGTCACAATCACCCAAATCCATAGTTCACATTAGGGTTTCCTTTCAGTGTTGTACATCCTGTGGGTTTAGATAAATGCATAATCACATGTACCCATCATTATAGTACCAATCAGGGTAGTCTCACTGCCCTTGAAATCCTGTGCTGAGCATATTCCTTCCTTCCTTCATCCCTCGACTTCTGGCAGCCGATCATGTCACTGTCTTCATAGTCTTGCCTTTTCCAGGGTGTCATGTGATTGGAGCTTCCCTGGTGGCTCAGATGGTAAAGAATCTTCCTGCAATTCAGGAGACCTGGGTTTGATCCCTCAGTTGGGAAGATCCCCTGGAGGAGGGCGTGGCAACCCACCCCAGTATTCTTGCCTGGAGAATCCCATGGACAGAGGAGCCTGGTGGGCTACAGTCCATTGGTCGCAAAGATTTCGACATGAGTGGGCGACTAAGCACACACATGTAATTGGAATCATACACCCACGTAGCCTTTTCAGATTGGTTTCTCTCACATAGTCATATGCTTTTAAAGTTTCCTCCATGTTTTTTCATGGCTTGATAATTCTTTTTAGCATGAAAAATATTCCATTGAGCGGATATACTACAGTTATAGATATTCATTTACCTAGTTAGGGATAACCTTGATTGCTTTCAACTTTTGGCAGTTATGCATGTGTAGGGTTTTGTCTGGGCATAAGTTTTTAGGTCCTCTGGGTAAACACCAAGGAGCACAATTGCTGGAATGACATATTCTAAGAATATGTTTACTTTTTTAAGAAACTGCCAAACTGTCTTCCAGTGACAGTACCAATCTACATTCCTAGCACAATGTAGAATGGTCTACTTTCTCCTTGTGCTAGCCAGAATTTGGTCTTGCTGATTTATTTTAGTTATATTAATAGTGATATTTACTGTGGTTTTAATTTACATTTCCCTAATGGCTACCATGGTTGAACATCTTTTTGTGTAATGTTGAGTTTTGAGAGTTCTTTATATATTCTAGATACTGTGCGTTGTTGGATATGGGGTTAGCAAATATTTTCTCTCAGTCTGTGCTTATCTTTTTCACTTTAAGTAGGGTCTTTTACAGAGCAAAAGTTTTTAATTTTGTTGAGGCCCAATTTATCACTTTTTACTTTGGGAGCCAAGTCGGAGTGCTCTTTGCCTAGCTTTGGATCCCAAAGATTTTGTTTTTTTCTAAAAGGTTAATTTTAAATATTAAGCCCATGATCCATCTTGAGTTACTTGTTGTGAATGGTTGAAATTATTGTAAATGAAGTTAAGTCACTGCCTTAGTCCATATTTGTACTGCCTTGAAGTTCACGAGCTGATGTCAAAGTATGGTCAGTAGATGGGCTTTCCACCCTGGGTTTGATGTAGCTACTAACAGTACTTTAATGTAAAAATCAATCAAATGGGAGTCCTAATTAATGTTTAAACCTTTCGTTGCTATTTTTTGAAAAAATAAATTGTGGTTTACGCTGGGAAGTGCAACATGTGCGACATATAGAAGTGATTCTGCGGGTCATTATTCTCTTTTACAGTATTGCAGGAGTGCATATAGAAACCATCAGGCTGTGGGAGTTGCTCCTTTTACTTAGGAAGTTTGTTAGAGAGCTTCTATTCAACCATTACCCTGAGGCTTTTGGAACATCAGGAAATTTGAGAAGGGGTACTGGCTCTGAAATTAGACTTTCTGGGCTCAAATACTGATTCTGCCACTTAACTGGCCCCATAATTTGATCTCTTTGTGCCTTAGTTTCCTTATTGTCAAAGGGTTATAGTACTTAAGTATCCACCTCTAACAGCTGTTGTGAAGCTATCACTGGAAACAGTTTCTAGTACATAGTGGGCACTCAATAAACTTTAGCAACCATTATCCCTAAATTACTGGTTTTGCTTGAGGATGGGTAGGGAACATCTTTTTTATTTGAAAATGGTGAGGACAGTCTTTTTTATGTTAAGACTAACATGGTACTATTAAGATTTGACTGCAAAATTCAAATAGTTTATAGTCCTTAAACAATACAAGAGAGACTGTAAGCAAATTTTGTGCTTATAATGGGCATGCCCTTAGCCCCCTAATGTGGGAGTTCACGCTCCTCTGCTAGGAAGTGTTATTTGAAAACTCCAAAAAGCAGCGCTCATTCACTTGTCCTAATTAGGTCCCTCCTAACATTTGTGTCCTTTCCAGGCTAGGCAGATCTCTGTCATTTATCCAGGATAACTGCATCCACAGCCTGTCAGCATCCTAAGCATCTTTTCCCAGACACTTTGCTTTGTTGGAATCTCTTAAGAGTCTGGTGTTTGAGGGGTATGCCTTTCTTCAGATCAGTATGGTAATGCAGCTTGAGGTGTCCCCATCTTGGAGCAACCATTCCAGAAAAAAAGTGTGGCTGGTTAGTCCCCTAGCTTGTTACTTCAGGGTTTGTCCTTGCCCTTAGTGGTGTAACTGCTTGAAAACAGCTGCAATTCTCAATGAGCTACCATAGATATTTGTTTCGATGCAGTTTTGTTTGCCCAGTATTAATATCTTAAAAGACGCTGAAATTAGGAAAGGTTTATGATAGGAGGAGAAGCTGCCTAGCACCTGTCATCTTCATTCGTTTTCTGCCTGCCATTTGTGACCCCTAGTTTATGCTGTTGTGATTTCTTCTGTCTGTAAAGCATATTTTGACTCTGTGTATCTTCAGGTTTATAATTTTTCAATCTGATTTCTCATAACCACTCTTATCAAGATCCTAGGCCCCACTGTAACAGAAAACACCAGTTCTCTCCACCCCTAACCCCTCGAAATGGTTGTTTGTTTACCTATTTATTGGCATTCACATTTTAGTTTTGTGTGTTGAAATGACTGGACCATTTGCGATGGCCCTTTTTATAGGTTGAAAATAGTTGAAATAGCAGTTTTATTCTCACTTGTGGTAAAATTTAAGAAGTTAAGATGTGTAGAAATATTATCACAGAATATTTTATATATAAAAATCTCAACAGTTTTGTTGGGAAGAAATGTTGTAACTAAACTAAAAAGTAAAATAAGCACAATGGATTCATCTTTGAAAGAGAATATGAAAACTAATTTCTGCTTTGTGACAGACAAAATATACCAGACAATTAATGAGATGATTTTCTTCAAGCTGATGCAACAGCGAGAATGTTTATTAATGGGGAGCCTCTCAAAGAAGGAGAAAATGTGGAGTTTATAAAACTAGGAAGTCAGTAAGGAAGTGTGGAGGTGGGTCCTATCCCCGTGGTCAGCCCTTCCTGGGAACACAGAAGGTGTAGTGCTTCTTAACCATGACTGCTTTCTGGGAGGACAAGGCTCAGGTAAACTTTAACATTGCCAGACGGAACAGGGTTACTGATATTACCATAGGTTTATAAACTGTGAGAGATACAAACCACAGAAGTTTCATTTATAACTTTAAAATCTGTAGGTTTCTTAATGTTTCTGCACTAAAGGACTAGAACAGGGCAGCTTTGTCTTATAGAGGTGACCAGGAACTGGAATTGCTTTGAAGGTAAGCAAGGGGAAGAAAGCACTGCAGAGGAGGGACAGAAGACCAGGGGCAGGCCATCAGGCCGGAGTCAAAGAGGGACCCAGAGAGAGTGACAGCCTCCCTCCGAGACCACTTCCCATGGGGAGGGAAGGGCTTAAAGATGGGCGTTTGTCAGCGGGTCAGGCTAAGGGTCAGGCTAACGAGAGAATTCCATGGATTTTGTTAAAGGATACATTTTAAAAGGATAACATCATGACCCATATAAAATGAATGTGAATGTGAAACGACTTTATTTAACTAATTAAAGAATTAGCCAAATGTCACAACCATTTTAAAAGTTGACGAACTGTGAGTTTATATAGCGAAGGAATATTGAAATGAGTTTACAGATGGAAGCAAAACTGGATCTTCCCACTACAGGGGGGGTTGCCCTTTCCCCAGACAATTATGGGCATGTCCATAAACAAGAATTATTTGCATTGCTATTAGTTACCTACAATTTACCAAGGTGTAAAATAGTGTAAAGAATGTGCCTGTCAATGCAGGAGACACACATTGGATTCCAGGGTTGGCAAGAGCCCCTGGAGAAGGAAATGGCAACCTACTCCAGTATTCTTGCCCGGGAGATCCCATGGACAGAGGAGCCTGGTGAGCTACAGTCCATGGGGTTGCAGAAGAGTCAGACATGACTTAGGGACTAAGCAACAACAAAACAGCTGAAAGGCAGTGAAAAGACCAAGCCCCATCGGATCAGGTAATTCCCAGAGGCCCCATTATTCCATTAAAAGGCCATTCAGTCATCTCTGTTGGTCACACCATGGTCTTTAGTTTTTCCTAGCCATTCCTGCTCTATAGTAACAATATGCTTTCTTTAATATTCATCTATCAGTTGCTTTCTCCTTAAAAGCCATGTCTGATTTTTTCCTTTCTTTCTGGTCTCCATCAGGTCAAAGGAGCCTGAGACATCTAGGATATATAAATTTATAACCAACTACAAATACAAAATAGTTTGCTCATGTTTGGATTGCTTTTGCTTAATATCCTGTCTTTTTCTTGGGGTGGCATTTTTTTAATTTAATTTTATAAAAATTAATGTTGAGAGTCCCCTGGACAGCAAGGCAATCAAACCATTTGATCCTAAAGGAAATCAACCCTGAATATTCACTAGAAGGACTGATGCTGAAGCTCCAGTACTTTGGCCACCTGCTGAGAAGAGCCAACTCATTGGAAAAGACCATGATGCTGGGAAAGATTGAAGGCAGGAGAAGTGGGTGACTGAGGATGAGATGGTTGGATGGCATCACTGATTCAATGGACGAGTTTAAGCAAGCTATGGGAGATGGTGAAGGACAGGGAAGCTGGCATACTGCAGTCCTGGCGTCATGAAGAGTCAGGCATGACTTAGAGACTGAACAACAATGTTACAAATGATTACCAAGGTTTCTTTATATAATTTTAAGTTGGAAGTTAATCAGCAATAACCATAATAATTTGACCACATAGCATTCTAACGTTAGGTTTTCATCTGTAAATTGAAGGTGAAAGTTAATGAATTTGTGCTTTGGGCCAAGTGGTTCTCAACCTAGACAATTTTGCCCCAGGGCATGCTACTGACAGCTAGTCAGTAGAGGCCGGAAATGCTGCTAAACTTGGTACGATGCACAAGCCAACCCCACCAAAGCAAAATTACCCAGTTCCTACTGTTAATCATGCCCATGTTGAGAAACCCTAATAGCCCATTGAAAAATGTTAGAAGAAAGCTGAAGTTTTTGCTATGATAAAACTAAAAATAATTTTATGGTCTTAAATCTACATGAAAAACATACATTTTGTTTTTATACACTAAAAATAATGTTATTACCAGTTTTCCATATTTAGAAATTACGCAGTCAGTATTACCTTTAACTTGAGGGACTAAGTAAATAGGAATGCTTTTCCCTTAGAAAGAGAGGGTGAGAGAATTGAGAGAGCAGCGCTGAAACACCTACGTTAACGTATAAAGGGCTAGTGAGGCGCTGCTACTAACAGGGCCTGGCAGGATGGCTGGGGATGGAGGCAAGAGGGAGGGGATATATGGATGCTTACGGCCGATTCACACTGTGGTCCAGCGGAACCCAGCACAGCTTTGCAAAGCAATTCTCCTCCAATTAAAAATAAATTTAAAAAAGAAACAGGTGCCTTTCCTTTGTAATATGTTTAACACTTGCACTTTTAAAATTACTTTTCCTATTTTAGGTTTTACTGAAGAAACAACTTAGAGATTCATCGCATTTCCAAGATTAACACTTACGATTTGGAGTTGTTGACCTTCTTATAAGAAAGATTTTGGCCATCAAAATGAAAACTTTCTTTGAAGTTTTAGACCAATTATACAAGAAGGTACTTCTTGGAGCCACACTTGAAAATGACAGCCATGATTACATCTTTTATCTCTGCCCAGCGTTTTCAGATCAAGATTGTTCTACAGCCACCTCCTCGGACTGCTCAAACGCCCCTAATGTTCAGGACAAGCAAGAGCCATCCTCTGTCAGTTTGCCTGCCTTTTCTGTAGCACCTGTGTGTTTGCAGAGACATTCTCCGATGAGCAGTACCCAAGAAATAATGCTCCTTCAGTTAACAGTGATCAAATTGATGATAACCAGAATATTGTCTGTGGAAACTGAATTCCATGCAAAGGAAAAATACAGAGATATAATTAAAATTCTTTTAAAATCATCTCACATCGAATCTCAATTAGTAAGCCCATTTGCTTTTTGTGTTTTGTTTTTTTTTTAAGATCTAGATTTTTTTTTTAATAAAAGTTGCAAAACATTCAACAACAGTAGCTAAATTTATTTGTTTTCCTGTAGACCTGTATGTTCCAAAACTCGGAAAAATTGTTATCTCACATGGCTGCAAAGTGCCTTGCACTACTTCTGTATTTCCAACTGAAGGAAAATGTAAGATAAGTAATCAAATTATGTTACTATTGCTTTTATATTTTCTTTAAAATTGCTCTCTGGCATTCAGCTTTTTATCAATAAAATCTTTGCTCACAGAAGGTGCAAATCCACAAAGGTGTAAGAATAGAAGAATACGTTGGTGACTTATTTGAAGGATTAGAGTCTTAAATACGTTATAAGTCATTACAGATAAGATTCTTAACTCAGAAGATAGACTGCAAGTCACGAGTCCATAACTGTTCAGACTCTCAAAGGAGCAGGTGGGCCTCGTTCCTCCCTTCCACAAACAAGGCTTAGGAACCCCTGCTTGAGACGAAGACCATTTTCATAGGTTTCATCTAATTCTAAGAGTGGTCCTCAGCATAATGAAAAAATATGAACAAATTAATTAAATTTTTCTCTTATCTCTGAGTTAGTTAATATATCTAAACATTTCCTGACTTCTTTTAGCTATAATTGCTTGTTCCTTTCTTAAAACAACATTCTTTCCTGAATACCAAAAGGTGGTATGTACAATAGAAAATTTGGAAAAAGGGAAAATGTATAAACACCAAAATAAAAATTTCGTATCATTCCAGCCACCAGAGATAATAACCACTGCTAATATTTCATGTTCCTTTTTGGTGTTTTATTTCTATGGCATATTAAATTTCTTGACTTAAGGAATACTGGGATATTTATGTCCTTGTTGTAGCAAATACACTTTTTTTGGAAGGAAATAAACAATGTTGTATAGAATTGTGTATATTAGATAATTTGTAATGGCAAAGAAAATGTATTACAACTTACTACTTAAAATTTTTTTCTCACTTACAGATAACATTGAGTAGTTCCTGGATTTCTTTTTGCCAAAATAATATTTCTGAATATTCTGAAAGTAATAAAGTAGTATACTGCCTCTGGATACTTACCTTTGTAATTAAGGAAATCTTTAAAGATACATCTTCACAAAAAACAGGTATGAACTATGTTCCCTGAAAAACAATTGTCATTGTCTTGTTCCCAGGGAGCATTATATTTTTATGAGTAAAACTCATTTTACAACCTCTGTTTTGAAGTGTGGAAAACTAAAAAACCATGCCCCATAGTCTTTGATTGAGGATACCTTTTTAAGAGGAAAAATGTAAAACTTCACTATTACTGGATTTCCCTGGTGGCTCAGACGGTAAAGCGTCTTCCTACAATGTGGGATACCCGGGTTCAATCCCTGGGTCAGGAAGATCTCCTGGAGAAAGAAATGCCAACCCACTCCAGCATTCTCGCCTAGAAAATCCCATGGACGGAGGAACCCGGTAAGCTGCAGTCCATGGGGTTGCAAAGAGTTGGACAAGACTGAGCGACTTCACTTTCTTTTCACTATTATTAAAAATTGAAATTAAAGCTTTTCATTTTTATATGTCCTTTGCATAGTCTGATGTTACTGATATATGTAAAATGGATATTAGCCGTGATTATTAGCTGTTGCCGTGTTTATTAGCTGTTGCCATGTTTATCTTCATGTTTGTGTTAGAGATAAATAATCCAATCTCATTTTTTCGTCTTACAAAGTGATGGTAATTTTAAAAATTGAATTGTAAAATTGTGTTTTAAGAAAACTTTGTTTTTCATGTTGCTTATGATTACTATTTTTATAATTGCAGAAATTCTAAAAGAGTTCCTGACTCATTTTGACACTATTTTTGAAGCATTTTACAATTCCTTATTTTCTCAGCATTTTGAAAACCACCAAGATGCTTCTAAACTAATAAACAGTTTGATATGTTTCCTGGAATTGCTTGAACTTCTTATAGCCTCTAGAATCCACCTGAAGGTACATTTCACTTGCCAGAGGATTTTATTTTTGAAACCTTTTTGTGTATTTGATGTTATTACCTGGCCTGTTCATGCTTTTGTCAAAAGGAAGTTGATCATCTTCATCAAAAAGTGCCTTCTGTGCAAAGTGGGTGAAGACCTTTGTCGGGAATCTGTCCCTGCCTTCATGCCACCGGATAATCCTTTGGATGTGGACCTGTTGGCTTTGGCCATTGCTGTTCTGCAAGCTGTGGATTTGGGCTTGTTGAAGATGTTGTCTGTCCACGGAAAACGTTCCTGCTTTGGAGGTGGTGAAGTCCTACCTGGATATGAGCATGCCTCTGGTCCAGATCATGTGATTCTTAGAGCATTGAGCTTACTTATCATAAGATCCTTAGAAATCAAGTTTCAAAATTGTGCTTCAGCAAATGAAATGAAAGGTAACTTCCTGAATGCTTTTTGTATGTAAAGTAATGGATAATTATTAACTGAAGTAAAATTATTCATAATTATCAAAGCTCAGGACTGTAATTTCACTAACTTAAGTTGTATCTTATTCTAGTTATAATTTATTAAATTTTCTTCCAATAAAGATAAAAAGCTAGAATTGTCTTTTAAAAAGTTTGAGTTTTGTGTGGTGAACTGAATTTGCATAGCATACTTAATAACTGTAGTTAAAAGATTGTTGAGTCTATTCAAAGTAAGCATTGTTAGTCAATTCATGTTCAGATATTTGTAGTATATTCATATTTTCCTTCACAAAATTGGTATATCTACTAATACAGAGTTTTGATAATTAGGAGTTGAATTCAACTAATGTAGGGTGTAATCCTGTGCAGTTGTCATATACAACACTAGATGGCGTGTTTGCGTAAGTCAAGAGTTTTCAAATGCAGTTAAAATGCCTCAAAAAGTTTTTGAATTTTGTGCTTAACAGCAGTACTTTCTTTTAATGCTTGAAAAAACTTTAAACAAACAAAAACTTTTTCTGCTGGTATTTTTAAGGTAAATTATTTTTGTTTGGTTGTATTGTTGCCTCTAGTACAAACACTGTGGCATCCAGTGAAGCAATTTCTGTTGTCTACTATTTACTCATTTATGTGTTTTTAGGAAGAATTCATGTAACTTTTGTTTCTCAGAGACTAGCTATTTGGCACTGTAGCAAATAGATGATCTGGCTATGCATAACTGTATCCTACGAGTGGGTCTTTTTGTTTTTTTTTTTTGCTCTGAAGCTCAGTTTCCTAATATACAGAGTAGGGATAATCCCTAACTCAAACTTTTGAAAGTGTGAATTATGATAATGCATTTTAAAGTACTCTTGATGTTATAAATGTATATGAATAGGTAATTTATTATAAATGCATTCATAAGCTGTTGTTTTCTCTTTAAATTTTTCATTTTTTGAAGTTGACTTACAGAGGTTCATGTCTGAGTTACTGAGCTTCTTAAAGCCTCACCTGCAGCCTTCTCTGCAATCACACAATCTCTGTGAGTGGTTGTCTAAGGTCTTCATAGAACAAGATGATGACATGCTGGAGGCTGCCAAAGCATTGTTGGGCATCTACCTGAAGTTAGCCAGGTTTGTATATTTTAAAGTAATTTTACTAACTAACATGCCAGGAAAGCAGAAAACATTTTTAATAATGTATTGGGCCTACAATTTACTTTCCGTCATTAGGGGAAAAGAATCCCTAACAATCTTGTGGTTTCCTTATAAGTTCCAATTCCTTAAACACTGCCCTACGTGAAAATAGATTACATTTGAGTTCTCATTATGAAAACTTGGATGGCTAAGCAGATCTAGGGATTAGAACTAAACTGAGATTAGACAGTATCGATTCTGGCTGAGTCTCCATCTTTTCTTTACCTGTGTGATCAAGAATAAGTTAATACCATTGTCTAAGTCATAATTTAATTGACATTTGAAACTCTTTTCACCTTTAAGACTAACTTGTCTGTATTGAACTTCTCTGTAAGGTGACTTTTGCCTTTCTAAAGCTGAATTCAAACTTGTAAGTAATCAAAGGAGCTGTTTCATTTTAATATACAGTTGAATTGGTACTGATACCATCTTGAGGCAGATATCTGAAATTGATTATGAAATTATATACTGATGACATTTTGTACTGATCCTATTTCTGTTTATTAAAAGAGCTGTACTTGGGTCATATCTTATGGCAAATATCTGTAATTGGTTATGAAGTTAATAACTGATGACCTTTTACAGTATTTCTGCTTCTGCTTTATTAAAACCGTAACGCATTTGCTTTATTTCCATTTCTTTCTTGGCTTCAGAGAAAGGGATTTCTTACTAATGGTTGTCAGTGTAGTGCTGTGCTGCCAGTTCTTACTTGTATTATGACACTTCTGGCAGTGACTGCTTTCAGACAGTAAGTGTTTGGGGCCAATTTTCAAAAGGTTCTAATCAAGAACACAGAATGCATGCATGTGATTTGAATTAGGCTCAGAAACGGTCAAATACAAATTCAGTCTGAATACACATGCCTCAAAGAATATATAGTCATATTCAAAGCTGACTTCTTATGCCTCAGGAAAGAGGAAGCTTCTGAATTAAATTCAGTTTGTATGTGAATTTCTAATTTTCTTAAATTTCGTGTGCTCACAGAGGCCTGTGCTCGTGTCATGTGTATTTTTTTAATGTAACTGAATTGGTTAAGATTGGTTGTAAGTGATAAAAATCAATATAAACTAGAGTAAGCCAAAAAAGGAATTTACTGCCTGGAAATTCCAAGGAGTCAGGTTGGCATCAGGTGTAACTGTGCATGACTTAAATCATGTCGTTTATTATTTCTGTTTGTTTCTGTCTCATAGCTTTGAATTCATTCTCAGGCAGGGCCACCAGCAGTGCCAGACTATGGCAACATTACAGTTAAAATCTTGCATAATGCCAGCAGAAATCCCAGAGAAGATCTGATTAACCTGCATGGGTCACAGATTCATGTTGGAATCATGGTGGCTAGGACCATGGGTACTCTGATTAGTTAGCCTGGGTCACATGTCCACCCCTGTTGAGACAAGTGTGGAAGGACAGGAAGGAGGTTAATTCCCACCTCGCCATGTGGAATTAGTTACCTGTAGGAATAAGAGACTCTGATGTCAATAGACAGGAAGATGGAGGACATTTGTTGGACAGACAAAAACTAGAACTATCAAAGTCGAGGATATTATTTATTTTATTGGATCAGATTTGTATAGAGTCTGTAGAGAAAGAGATTGTTTTGGATTTTTTTCTTTTTAAAATAATGCATAGATTAAAAAATAATCTGGTAGAATTTATGGTATGTGAATTATATCTGTCAAAACTTATATTTATAAAGAGTCATTAATCTGGAGTGTCTGTTATTTGCAGAGAATGTGAAGCTACTGAAAGTCTGACCCAAGAAAAAGAAATGTGGAACCATCACACACATGAAAATGGCTATAATCCACACTGTATTTTTTTATTTTTATTAAAAAATATAGGATTTGATTCTACTGTTCTTCTTGATTTTTTGATTTCATCAGAAACTTGTTTTCTTGAATATTTTGTTAGGTACTTAAAATTATTGCAAAAAGACTGGGATAATTTTTTCACCATTTGCAACTATTTTGATATAACTGAACCTAAAGATAACATACATATTTGTTGTTGTGTCTCCTCACTTGTCCAAGACAGAAAAAGCAACCAAACAGAACTGAGTCCTTTGGCTGTTCTTGGTGGTCACACAAATGCTCATTCTTCGGTCTCCGGGGCTTCTGCTGCTTCTCCTGAACCACTGAGCCACGGTGTAGCGTTGGAGAAGGCCCACGCCAAGCTCCAGGCTAGTTGTCTTTCTACCCCAGGAGCTTCTCTAAGTCTGGTAGATTATGACAGCTCTGATGATTCTGAAGAAGGATCCACAAGCCTGTGTTTAGTAAACGGCAGACTAACTTCTTCACACCAAGAAGCAATGAAGAAAACTCAGGACACATTTGGAGCAAATGGGGATAAAAAAGAACTTAGCCCAGAGTCTCGGTCAAGGCCTCAGGTTACCGAAGAATCTAATAACCCGTTCTCTGTTTATTGTGACGTAGCTCCAAATAACACTGCTTCTGAAGTGGGAATATCTTACAGAACAGTAAAGTGCCTTGAAGAGCTACAAGGTGCCATTTACCGTTTGCAGAAGAAAAATCTGTTCCCATATAATCCAACAGCACTGCTAAAGTTGTTAAAACATATTGAGACGATATATAATAAAAGTATGACCCCTTCATAAAACAGTGACATTGTATTTCCAGGAACTGTTTTTCCTTAATATAATTGTGCCTTAATGAGATAACAGTATTAAAAATAATAAATAAACCTCAAAAGAGTTTTCTAAACCATGCTTTTCTTTTGCCTTTTGGGAGCAGCCTAGTGACTGAAAAAGATACATCAAATAACAAGTCACTTGATTCAGTGGTGCAACACTTGGAATCTGCCGTAGTCGTCCTCAAATTTGGGACAGTTACTGTATTCATTTCTTACTGATACTGTAACAAATTCTCACAAACTTGGTGGCTTAAAAGAACAGAGATTTATTCTTTCTCAGTTCTGGAGGTTAGAAGTTCAAAGTCAAGGTGTCCCCAGGACCGCACTTTCTCTTAAGGCTCTGGGGAGACCCTTTCGCTGCCTCTTTGTGTCTTCTGGCCATTGCTGTCAGGCCTTGGTATTCCTTGACTTGTAGCTACATCACTTCAATCTCCTTCTCTGTTATCACATGACTTTTTCCCTGTGTGTCTCTCTCTATCCAATTTCCCTCTTAAAAGTATACCAGTCACTGGATTAGGGCCCAGTCTCCTCCAGTATGACCTGTTGATGTTGCCTGGTGTTTAGTCACTAAGTCATATCCCATTCTTTGCGACCCCATGGACTGTAAGCCGCCAGGCTCCTCTGTCCGTGAGGATTCTCCAGGCAAGAATGCTGAATGGTTTGCCATTTCCTCCTCCAGGGGATCTTCCCAACCCAGTCTCCTGCATTGGCATGTGGAATCTTCATTCCTGAACCGCCAGGGAAGCCCCAGTATGAGCTCATTGTACCTTAATTATATCAGCAGGGATCCTGTCTGCAAATAAGGTTGCATTCACAGGTCTGGGTGGGCGTGAATTTTGGGAGGAACACAGTGTAAGCCAGTACCTTTATTATTTTCCCTTGAGGTGGTTACATGTAATGTGATATGTAAAAAACTTAAATCTTGGTGGCTTTTTAAAGAGAAGTGATTACCATCGTGTGTATGTATATATATATGTGATCTATGAGAACACAAGTATGTTCTTAAGATTTTTTAAAGATACTTTAAGAACTTTTTTTCCTGTTTAAAAGTGTTGTGATGTGACGAATTCTGTCTTTTAGAGAGGAGGTGGTAAACTCAAGTTTTCACGGCATTCTAGGCATGCCTCATTTCATTGTGCTTCACTTTGTGTTTGGCAAATGCTGCATTTTTTACAGGCTCAAAGGTTTGTGGCAACTGTGTCATCCAAGTCTTTGGTGCCATTTTTCCAAAAATATTTGCTCACTTTGTGACATTTTTTTTTTTTTATTTATGCCATAAGTTTATTTACAAACATATCTAGGATGCTGAGTTCAAGGGTTTGATCCTTTTAAGAGACTGCATCTCTTAATATGCTCCTCTTCCTATCTGTCTCATGGATTACTTTTTAAGCAGCTGGTGTCTTACTATAAAGAAAGGCGCAGCAAATCCAGACCCAAAGAACAAAGTCATCATAGCTAGTAACCTCCACTTGTTTTCCACTGAAAATGGTATATTCTTCCCTGGACCCTCCTCGTAGTGGCTCTGACGAATCACAGAGGTTGAGAACCTCCCGATGCTCTGTCCCAACATAGCGCTGTTGGAACCTCTACAAGAGATCCAGACACTGAAAGCGGAAGAAATGGCGGCTGCAAACCGCGCGCTCCTTGCCTCACGACCTTGTTCCCCTCTTTGTGACATTTTTGTCATTGCAATATTTTGGTAATTGCAATATTTCACACTTTCTCATTATTTGTTACAAATATAAAACTTGTACCGGATGAGGAGTTTCTTATAGATGAGCAAAGAGAGTGATTTCTTAAAATCTCCCGGTGAAGATTCTCTGAAGACTGTTGAAATGACAACAAAGGATTTAAAAATATTTTATAAGCTTAGTCGATAAAGCAGTGGCTTTAACATCTTCAGCATCGCTGAAGGCTCAGATGATGGTTTGTATTTTTTTTAGCAATAAATATTCTTTATCACAGTATGTAGGCATAATGCCATTGCACACTTACTAGACTACAGTATAGTGTAAACGTAACTAGTTTATATGCACTGAGAAGCCAAAAGGTCAGTGTAGTTCCCCTTACTGTGATACTTGCTTTACTGTGATAATTTGGAACTGAGTCTGGATCATCTCCAATGTCTGCCTGTGAGGGATTCGTATACTGAGAATGTAACTGTATTGTGCTGGTGAGTCTCTCATTAGGCAGTCTGAAATGTCATCCTTAAAACATTTTTAGATGATCCTTTCATAGATAAATATAAGGAGACTGAACCTACCAAACATTAAAGTATATTTTAGTGTTAATCACTCAGTCGGACCTGACTCTTTGCAACCCCATAGACTATAGCCTGCCAGGCTCATCTCTCCAAGGGATTCTCCAGGCAAGAATTCTGGATTGGTTTGCCATTTCCTCCTCCAGGGTGTCTTCCCAACCCAGGGGTAGATCCAGGGTCTCCTGCATCGCAAGCAGTTTTTTAACCATCTGAGCCACCAGGAAAGCCTAAAATACATTTTAAGGCTGTGTTAAGAAACCAGATTAATACTCATTCAGGTAGAAATAGGAAAACCAGTGGAACTAAATAGAGGATGGCTAATTATTATAACAATGAGATGCTAATATTAACCAAAGAGAAATACAGAGGTCAAAAAGTTTGGTAACAGAGTTGGGGGTATACATCAGGGTGGCTTCTATGTGAAAGAATGTATCTTCTGCTTATAAAAGCAAAAGACTAGAAATATCTTGGTTAAATGTCTATATATACTCATGGTATATACGCTAAGTTATATATATACTTATGGAAAGAACGAGCTATATTCATGTTTACAGAGATTAAATACCTACAATAAAAAACAAAAGTAAATATACCAGAGTCCCATTTCTTTAAGGAAAGAAGTCAGGGAAGGAGTAATGCATACACATATTTATATATGCTTTTGTGTGTTTATAAAATATGTAACAGCATATAAGAAAATACTAATAGCACTTGCCCTGGGAAACAGATCTGGAGTAGAAAGCTTGGTTTCTCATTGTATATCCTGTTTTACTCTTGCTTTTTAACTGAATACTTTTTTTTTTTTTAGTTAAAATTACTTTTTTTAAAGAAAAGAAACCTGATTCTTTATTGTTTCTAGAGGTACATAAATGCTAAATGTACTAAAAGCCGTGCTTATACAGATGTGTTTTTTACCTGTGTTTCTGTATAAGATTAATAAGGAACTGCTAGCCCCTTGTTATATGTAAAATGAGAAAAAGGCAACCACATGTGTATGCTGAGTGTTGGGATTTCAGAGATGCTACATGTATAACTAACCCTTAGGTGTAAGTCAGTTTGTCCCACCCTCACTGAAGCCCTGGTATTGGTGAAGATGACTGATGCTGGCAGAGAGAGAACTTTCCTGGCTGTTCAGAGTACCCAAAGCTGTCCTGAGTTACTCCATAAGGGAAAACACAAAGCTAGTGATATTCACACGATGAGTTCGTAGTCTATAACTCCACCTCTCCTCCAGGTGAGCACAATTTGTTCAGTCTAAATTTATAAATCAATAAATTATGAACCTGTTGTTTTAATTTAAAATAGATACAGCAAAATACACACATATATGACTTGAATTTTCACAAATAGCATGAAACCAGTACCTGAATCAAGAAACAACATTGCTGGTGCTCAGGGGTCCCCCTGGGAACCCTCGCTAGTCACACTCACCAGTAAAGTGTACCCTAAAATGAGACAAGTAGATTAAGTTTGCCTAGTTTTGTCTTATGTAGATGGATCATAGAGTATATGTTCTTTTATATATGGCTTCTTCAATGATATTTGGAAGCATGTTCTAATTTTTTAAATAATTGCCAAGTAGTCGCATTTCAGCTGTTATTAGTTACAAAATACTTACAACTACTTAAAATTGTATATGGCACTCCCAGTGTGCTAGGATGGTGAAATTGATAATGGTTGAAACAAAATAGAGACTGAAACAGGTTATACAGGACCTTGTGTAATCGGCCCAAACCTGTTTCTCTAGCCTCACCTGTGGTTCTCCCCCAACCCACAGTCTTAGGAACACCGCCTTTTGCTTTATAAATTTATCAAACTCCATCTTTTTTCATTTTATTGTGTTTTTTTTTTTTTTTTGGTTAAGCCCCATCTTAAATGTTGGACCTGTGAAACTTTCTCCACCTTTTTGTACCATTAGATCCTACCTGCTTTGTATTCTTTTCACTGTGTTCTTTCCTATATCATAGCATTTGTCACATAATGTTTTAATAATTTTTCAACAGCCTCCATTTGCCATGTTCTTTTTACATTGTCCCTTGTGAACAACATCATGTCTGCCCCATTATAATAAACACCACCACAAGTGTTGAGTAAATGAGAAGAGATCCTCTCCAAGGACTTGATAGTATCCTGAGGCGGACAGGTGTGCAGAAACTTAAAATCTTTTAACTTGCACATCAGTCACACTTTCCATATGCCAGCTGCTGTTCCAAGTGCTCAGATTATCCTCATAATAATAGGCAGGTACTATCATGACCCCTGTTTTGCAGATGAGATTAACTTGGTAAGGTGGCAGAGCTAAGGTAATGCATTTGGTCAGTCTAGTTCCGACTTCCTCTCCATAACTGACTGACCGTCTTCAAGCAGGGGGTGATGCACTGTTAACACTGTTTCTGTGAGTGTAGTGAGTGGTATGAAGAGAAGCCTGGGTGTCAGGCTAGCTTAGGGCCAGTGCACCCAAGACCTCGTGTGCTGTGCTAAGGGGTTTTGACTGTTTTGTGGGCAGTGGAGAGCCCATGTGGTTTTCAAGTCAGTGGCTGATTTTTGTGTTTGAAGAAAGTGACTTAAATAGCAATATAGTACCAGTGGCTAGACAGACAAGTAGAAAAGATTGGAAAGAGTCCTGGGAACATCCTGCTGGCGTCAGGGACAATGAGAATGGAGGAGGAGGAGCAAGGCCTTCTTGCCGAATTCCTGCATCAGGCCCCTCCATCCACAGACTCATTAAAACACGAGTAAAGGAGCAGTGGGCCACGCAAGGACTGATTTACAGTCCAAGAAAGCCAAGGCCTTAGCAGGTCTTTGGACTGAGGGACACCAGGCACCCCTGAGGACAGGGATACCACACTGTAATGGGATTAATTAGGCACATCTGAATGTTGACAGCCAACTCCTCCCCCAAACATTTTCCCCCAAGAAACTAGAGGAAATGTCTGTGGAGTCTGACCAACCTAAGAGAAAAGATCTAAAGATACACTGTTGTTCACTCACTAAGTCGGATCCAACCCTTGGCAACCCCATGGACCAGGCTCCCCCATCCTTCACTATCGCCCGGAGTTTGCTCAAATTTGTGTCCATCGAGTCGGTGATACTATAACCATCTCATTCTCTGCCTCTCTCTTCTTTTGCCCTCGATCTTTCCCAGCATCAGGGTCTTTTCCAATGAATTGGGTCTTTACATCAGGTGACCAAAGTACTGGAGCTTCAGCTTCAGCATTAGTCCTTCCAATGAATATTCAGGACTGATTTCCTTTGGGACTGACTGGTTTGGGGGCTTCCCCAAAGAAATTATTCCGCCAAGCCTGCCAACTCTGAAGTCCACAGTCACAAACTTCACTGACGGGGAGAGTTTCTAGTTGGCATTTATGTGTCCAACTCTTATGTAGGAGTGAATAACCAAGGAACACGAGGCATTTGTGGAAAGTCTCTTAATATTACAGAGCCTAAAACAAGACAGACTAAGCAAGGAGGAAATTAGTAATACCTTCAGAGATAAATGGTTATAAAAGATATTATACTTAAAGAATATTCAGGAGGAGAAATAAACTTCTTATAAACGAATAATGCAATAGCAAAAATGAAAAACTCAATAGAAATGTAGTAAGTTGAGGAAATCTTCAAAAAGTATAACAGCAGGACAAAAAAAAATTGGAAAATAGTAACGACAAAATTTGAGGACAGCTCACAAGATTCCATAACTGAATATCAGCAGTTCTAGATAGAAAAGTAGGAGCAGAGAGGGGGGAAGTACTAAAGTAGTCCAGGAAAAATTTCCAGAACTGAAAGACTGAGTCTTTAAACAATATATGAACATATAACTGGGAGGGGAAAAAAAAAAACTAAATTTTATAGAGGATGAAGAGGATGAGCCTGAGACGCGCTGTGTTCTCACTTGCACTTATGTGGTGGTAGATGCTCCTGCTGCTCTTCCCAGAAATAGGGAAGTGGGACTTCACAGCCTCCACAAGGAGAATGAGTTCTGCTCTCAGACGAGGGACTCAGGCACTGTCTTCAGCACGTGTTGATGCCCAGCAGACAGACAGAAATCCCATTTTGAAAATTAGAAGATCCACATCGCAGCAGGAGTCATTTGCGTAGAGCATTATGAAATTCACGGGAGAAGGTCTGATCTCCTCGAGACTGGAGAGAGGAGGAAAGAGGCCTGGTGAAGACAGAAAGTGGAAAGAACTCCAAGGGCAGGAAAACGAGAGATGCTTTGTGGAAGCTCAGGTCAGGCATGGCTTGAGCAGGGACGTTTAGGTGGTGTTTAGTGTCTGAGAAGAAGACTCGGTTGGTTTTAACGTCAGGAAGCTGTCGGTCACTTGTGAGAGGCCACGTGTGGACCCAGGCATGCTCGGGAGAGGAGGTGGAGACCACGAGGACAGTGGTTTTCAACTGATCTGCGTTCTCTGTCCCTCTGACCACCGGGATCTGTGGTGGCGTCTGTGAAATGCCTGTGTCAGCATGGATCTGAACGCCGTCCCCCGAGGCAGCGTCTGGTCTTCGAGCCCCAGTTGGGGCCCGGACACGCCTCTCACCTCCCTCCTCAGGGCCCAGGCGGCCCACTCGGACTGCTCAGGGGTGTGGGAACGTGACCTTAAATACTGAGCTTTACTTGGTTTTTAAATCATTTGTGACACCATATAGAGTTATCTCGCTTTATATTCAAACACTCATTTGAAAATCGTGGTCAATAAAATGCCGTTTCTAACCATATTATTAATCATAGGTCAGACTAGCAAACCAACTGTAGGTTTTCCTGATTATTCTAAGGAAAGTGGAGCTGAACAGATCAAAGCCTTCACAGTTAATCTCATATATCCCCTCCTAATTATTCGGATCACTAGTATATTTTTTAAGATATAGAAAAACAGAGGTCTCCTAAATTTGCCATAACATTAACCTTTCCAAGTAGATTGACTAAACTGTAGCGCGATTACTCATTGCATTGGGTAAAATACATATTTATATATACCATGGATTGCTTGCATTTTTTTTCTCTTTGGGATTTTTGCTAGTTTTTTTTCAAGGAAAGTATAGTTTCCTAATACTTAGAGGAACTAAGAAATGGAATGTTGTCAGGGTATGATTTCCTTACCAGTGAGAAAAGTTTAAGCATTTTTAGTGTGGTTTTCTCCAAGCCAGGCTTCAGCAATACATGAACTGTAAACTTCCAGATGTTCAAGCTGGTTTTAGAAAAGGAAGAGGAACCAGAGATCAAATTGCCAACATCCACTGGATCATAAAAAAAGCAAGAGTTCCAGAAAAGCATCTATTTCTGCTTTATTGACTATGCCAAAGCTTTTGACAGTGTAGATCACAATTAACTGTGAAAAATTCTGCAAGAGATGGGAATACCAGACCACCTGACCTGCCTCTTGAGAAACATGTATGCAGGTCAGGAAGCAACAGTTAGAACTGGATATGGAACAACAGACTGGTTCCAAATAGGAAAAGGAGTACATCAAGGCTATATATTGTCACCCTGCTTATTTAACTTCTGAATAGAGTACATCATGAATAGAGTACATCTGAATAGAGTACATCATGAAAAATGCTGGGCTGGAGGAAGCACAAGCTGGAATCAAGATTGCCAGGAGAAATAGCAATAACTTCAGATATGCAGATGACACCACCCTTATGGCAGAAAGTGAAGAGGAACTAAAGAGCCTCTTGTTGAAAGTGAAAGAGGAGAGTGAAAAAGTTGGCTTAAAACTCTTCAGTCAGAAAACTAAGATCATGGCATCTGGTCCCATCACTTCATGGGAAATAGATGGGGAAACAGTGTTAGACTTTATTTTGGGGGGCTCCAAAATCACTGCAGATGGTGACTGCAGCCATGAAATTAAAAGACTCTTACTCCTTGGAAGGAAAGTTATGACCAATCTAGATAGCATATTGAAAAGCAGAGACATTACTTTGCCAACAAAGGTCCATCTAGTCAAGGCTATGGTTTTACCAGTGGTCATGTATGGATATGAGAGTTGGACGGTGAAGAAAGCTGAGCACTGAAGAATTGATGCTTTGGAACTGTGGTGTTGGAGGAGACTCTTGAAAGTCCCTTAGACTTCAAGAAGATCCAACAAGTCCATCCTAAAGGAGATCAGTCCTGGGTGTTTGTTGGAAGGACTGATGTTGAAACTGAAACTGCAATACTTTGGTCACCTCATGCGAAGAGTTGACTCACTGGAAAAGACCTTAATGCTGGGAAAGATTGGGGGCAGGAGGAGAAGGGGACGACAGAGGATGAGTTGGCTGGATGGCATCACTGACTTGATGGACATGGGTTTGGGTAGACTCTGGGAGTTGGTGATGGACAGGGAAGCCTGGTGTGCTGGAATTCACGGGGTCGCAAAGAGTTGAACAAGACTGAGCAACTGAACTGAAGTCTGGTTTGAGACAAGCATCTCCCTAATCAATGAAAACTGTAGAGTTTAAAACATGGGTTTATATTACAGATATTGTCTAGGAGTGGGGATTGGGGTTGTCTGTGGCATTATGACAGCATATGCTTTTTTTAAAAAGTGTTTTAGACCTCCTGCCAGACACACTTCTCTCTGGAGGCCCACAGAGTAAACATGCCAGCAGCACACTTATGATTGCTTATGACTTTGTTTTTTAATTTATTGAACAGGTTTTCCTGCAGCCAAACTTTTTTTTTTTAATTTGCTAAGAAGAGAAGTTTTTCATTTCTATATTGCTGACTTTTGTTTGTTCATGTCTGTAAAACAGAAGAGTAGTATAGCCCACTACTGTAAAATAGAATTGAATTTTTGACTGCCAATTTTCCTGTAAATTGTCTTTTAAATTTTTTTTCTGGTTTAGCTTTTTTTTTTTTTTTGTAATAAAGTGGAAAGATTTCCCTTACTCACTAGATTGTTGACAAGTAAATCATTTTTGGTGTCAGGCAGCATTCTTTGCTTGAATATGGCACATGTCCTCTTACTTATGTGTCACTTTTAATGTGTGAAATGAATGATTTGATGGTTATATGGAAGGGAAATGAGTGGTGGACTAGGAGACAAGATTGTTTGTCGACCGCCTTTCCCTATACAAACGAGTTTTACTACAAACTAATAGTGAAACCAGAGCCACATTTAGAAGTAATAACAAACAGCCCAATTCTCTGAAATGTCTATTTGGGTAAAAAGTATGTCAGTATGAGCATGAGGATTTGAGAATGGACCTTGAACAGCACTGCACTTCCTGGATCAGCATGGTGAGTGAAGAAACCACTAAGATTCCATCAGAAGTATTTCTTTTAACAGCATTGTAAAAAGTTAGTTAACAGCACTGTTCGTTTTGTTCTTTAATAGTCTGTTATGGAGGGTGGCTAAAGGGCCATCTGAAGCAAAGGTATGCCATCCGAGTTGCTGTAGGTCAGCAGTGACATACCCACCGCAGGAGGCTGGACTCACAAACAGCAGTGGGACAGGTAGAACACGGGACACTCAAACTCATGTCATCTGTGTTTCTCACCCGGGCTATGTTACTTGATTTGTGAACCAGTTGATGAGAAAAAATCACTGTGGTATCTCAAGAAAAGCTCTTTGAGACCATCCAAGATCAGGGTTTGAGGTTCCAAATGTATTCTGTGACTTATAAGCTAAAACTTTGGGTATGAATTCTTAAATGGACTTTATATGATAAACACAATCAAAAAGTCGTTCCCTTTTAATAGCTGAAAAGTTGTTCCTTTGTAAAATGTAGCATAGTTTTAATCTTAAAATGATTTTTCTTGTCATAAATTACACATTTGCCATGATAGTTTATTCTTTCTTGATATTTCCTTTGTTTTCTCTTGGCTTGCAAATGGGTTGTTAGAAATTTGTACTTATGTTTTGTAGTTATTTGGAAAACATACCTACTTTTTAAGCTATACAAATCATCACCTTCTATGCTTTCAAAAAACATGTTTGAAAATTCCTTTATCACCAAAGCCAAGACTGAAGCCATAAGCCTAGACTCCATTATGTGCCAAATTTAGTTCACTTTTCCTTTTCTTGCCCCATTTAGTTTTCTGGCCATTATTAATTTCATCTAAATTCATTAACCAAAATGTTGTTCCCCCCAAAGCTTCTAGGAAGCTTCTAGCTTCCTCTAGAATATATAACTTCTACAAATTTTACTTTTGCCTTTTAGATGCCATTTTATTAGTTAGTCCTAACTCTGTTTCACACTGTATCCAATGAACTAATCTCAATTTTGGTTCCTCTTGGGTAATGTTTCCAAGAGGAAGTCTAGGGTACCTCTCAGCAGATTTTCTAGGAAGAGGGATGTATTTTCTGAGACCTCATATATTATGTATCAGAATATCTTTTGGTTACCATTCATTTTGTTGACCTCAATGACAACTTGTTTGGGAACAGTTTTTGTGTTGCAACTTTTCTTAAACTGTTGCCATTTTGTTCTATTGTTTTCTATCCCTAGCTTCTGGAATAGAAAGCAGAAACCATCCTCATTTGATTGTTTTTAGGTTATCTGATTTTCTGATGGCTGTGTCCAAAATAATTTATTGTCCTTGAAATTCAAGAATGTCCTGAGGTTCTGCCTAGGTCTAGCTCTGTTTTGAGTGTTCTTGCCTGAAACAAGATGAGTCTTACATAACATTCCAGATAGGTTCTCTGGGTTCCCTTTTGCCATGCCTTCACGGCAAGTGTTTACATTTCATTTTTAAATCATCATTTATTTGCAGATTGAGTTTCTGCTTTCTAATCTCTGTGCTTACTTTCCTCTCTTAACACCCTCAACTGTTCTCTTTTCTGTGTATTCTGGTGGAATATCTGAACTCTGCCCTTATTCATACCTGATTTGATTTTCTCCAACGTCAGTTCAACCCATCATCACCTCCAAAGCAGGTTTAAATTATGATTACTTTTCTACTTCCTTGTAATCTCCTTTCATCCATCTCTATTCATATATTACCTGCATGCCAACTCCTTGTTTTATCTCATCCTGAGTGTTCCTTGATGCATTTTGTTTTTATTTCCTGGAGAACTTATTAAGACTTAACACTTAATAAGACTTAATAATTAAGGTATTATTAAGAGCATTATTTTCTACATTTTTTGTACACTCAAATAGTAAAAATAGCTGTCAGTTTTTGAGTGCTTAATTTTTACCACATATTATACTAAATACTTTCCAGACTTTTCTTCTCTCATTTAATCCTCAGGGCACCCTGCAAGGAGTAATTATTATCCTTATTTTACTCATGAGGAAAAATGCATTTTAAAAGACTACCAAAATCCAAGGTCACACAACCCACAATTAACAAATTGAAGAGTCAAAGTTTAAACCCAGGACTCTCTGGCTCCAAAGCCTGTTTTTCTTATCTCACTATACCATCTTCTCTATAGATGACTTTCATAGAATTATATTTTAATAAAATAGTCAAAAGAACAACATTCCCCTTTTACTGGAGCTTTTTTTTTTTTTAATCACTGCCCCATTTCATCTGTCTTCTAGTTACGATCTATCCTTCATTCAACCTTGTAATGAGAGATCACTGCAAACGTGGGTCCTCTCCCTGTCCCTACGCTCCACATTGTGGACAGTCTGTAGACCAGTTACAGTGTTATTTGCCCCCTGGAGAGGTTGTGGAATTGAGTAGCAAGGGCACCGGGTTTGAAATGATGAAAAACCCAGATTCGAAGCCCAGTTGTGCTATGTGGCAGCCGTTGACAAGTTACTTAGCCCCTGTTACCGTGTCAGTGTGCGTGTTGGAGGAGGTGCCGCCCCAGGCGAAGCCCCTACCACCGTCCGCACGTCTCTGATGACTGTGGTGGGTGGCGGCCTGCGGGGGCTCCGGGCACCTGCGCCCGCCTCCCTGGCCGCCTGGCCCGCGTCCCAGGATGCACCGCCGCCCGCTGGCCTCGAGCCGCCTGCTTCCCAGGATGCACCGCCGCGCTGGCCGCCTGGCCCGCGTCCCAGGATGCACTGCCGCACTGGCCGCCTGACCTTGAGCCGCCGC
>ML660247.1:3831487-3850980 GCA_007570785.1 Antilocapra americana
GTCCCAGGATGCACTGCCGCACTGGCCGCCTGACCTTGAGCCGCCGCATCCCAGGATGCACCGCCTCACTGACCGCCTGGCCTGGCTTGGCGACGGAGCCCAGCCTCAGGCCCGACAGAGAAAGGTGCGGAGAGGATGTGCGAGGCCTGCTGCGCGCCGGTGCCTCGCAGGCCGAGGGCGGTCCCGGTCCGTTCCCCGTGCGGGCCGTGTCGGGCCCTTGTGCGGACGCAGGCCGAGGCCATGCCCCGTCCGCCGGTGAGCCGTGTACCAGGCCCCTTCCCGCGCAGGTCGAGGCCAGGTCCGGCCCCGGCCCCCACCAGGCCTCAGCCCTGTCCAGTCCTGGGCCGAGTCTCCGGCGTATTGCTGCAGCCCGCCTACCGGCCTTGCAAAGTCGGTTAGACTCGTCCCAGGACTCCAGTACCAAGTGGGTTTCCCTCTTTGTCTTGCCCTCATGGGTTTTTGTGAATTGCTGGGTTGGCTCCATCTTCCCACTCAGGTGACTAGGGGTCAGGCCCACATTTCTGCAGAGCTCAAGGTGAGGGAGCCCAGGAGACTATATGAACCTGGACTCAAGGCCTAGACTTGATTCACAGACCGCTGTGCCCTCTGTATCCCTGGCCAGCACTTCTGAGGGGGCTTCGTTTTCTCAGGTGAAAGTTATTGTCAACATGTGACTTTAAGGAAACTCTAAAAATACCCTTTTTTTACTCTAAAATTCAACCGAGTGTATCAAGGACCCAGTATGTGTTTAGACTCAGTGTGAAATCTAGGTACTGGGACCTCAAAGATGAAAAAGATACCTGTCCTATTCCTCATAGTGATAGCTTGGAGGCCGAAATCACCCTATGATTTTTGATGTTTATTCCAGATTTCCTTTTACCCCATCAGAAAATAGGGGGTTAAAGAAATCATTTAAATTTAGATCACCTGAAATGGGGGGGGTGGAATGTGGAGTTGTAGAAAGGGTAAATTGATCCAGCTTCGTTGGTTTGCCTACTGTAAAATGTGCCTTATCTTTCATTAATAGTTCAGTTAACAAATTTAGTAGGTCCAGACCAGCATTTTTAAAGATTAGAATAGACAATAGAGTACATTATAAATAGTATGGATACGTATTGTTTTGTGAAACTTAAGAGTTGAGCATGCATGCTCAGTTGTGTCTGACTCTGCAGCCCCATGGACTGTAGCCCATCAGGCTTCTCTGTTCATGGGATTTTTCAAGCAAGAATACTGGAATGGGTTGCCATTTCCTCCTCAAGGGGATTTTCCCAACCCAAGGATGGGAACCTGTGTCTCCTGAGTCTCTTGCATGGCACACAGACTCTTTACCCACTGAACCATTGGGGAAGGTTTCAGTTATATATATTTAATAGGTATATTTGTACTAGGTTGTAATGTAAAGTGTACTTACTGTAGATTACATCTTAAAAATTGTTACAGGTTTAGATCAGGACAAATAGGTTACATGTATAGAAAGTAACCTTGCAGTAGTAATAATTTATCTTGATAACAATTATTTGCAAAGACTGAAACTATGAAAGAGTCGAATGGTATTTCTGCCCTAATTAGCTCCATGTTTTATAGTTACTTTACATGGTATTAGCATGGTATGTATTTGGATATCTGATCCATCACATTTATTGTAAATCGTTGCTGATGTGTAAGGAATGGAATGGCAAAAATTGCTCCAATATATGAGATCAGTCACTGTAGTGGTTGCTGATAGAAGCCACAAACCATCATTGTTATTGTGAAAATATGCGTGATTTATAGATTATGTCTGTTGTTGCTATGTGTGACCATATGAAGATCTTTGCTTTCCATTTTCCCTGCTAAAATTCAGTGATGAAGGTAAATAATCTGAGTTTTCTGGTCTGTCCTAATTATGATGTTAGTTTTTCTGAAAACTTGATGCAGAGCATATCTGAGGTCAGAAAGGTTTTGCTATTGAAAGATGTTTTTCTTTTCAGCTTTGATAAGAGATTTTTTAAAAAAAATTTAACTAAAATTTAAAGCTCTTAATGGTTGTTGTTGTTCACTCACTAAGTCGCATCCATCTCTTTGCAACCCCATGGACTGAAGCATGCCAGGCTTCCCTGTCCTTCACTATCTCCTGGAGTTTGTTCAGATTCTTGTCCATTCAGTCAGTGATGCTTGCTGTAATAATTATTTTTACATTTTGTATTTGTGTTTATTTGTTGATTAGTTGGTTGGTTGATTTTGATTTTAAGGATTTAAATAACTTAAAGTTTGGACTATAGTTGTTGAAACTAATTTCCCAGTGTATAATTTATTCTCATCAAAGACTAGAAGGGGACAGGATGCAAACCCCCAGGACTAGAATTTCAGTACTTTCAGTCACACCACAATGTTCTAGTCACTGTGGATGCTTTGGTGGCACAAAAGCAACCAATGAGGTAAAATGCATGTGTCCTAGAACTTCACTTTAGGAGGGTCTGGAAATGACCAAAGGGTGTCCACACCTGTTCAGCAGCCACAAACCCACACATGCTCAGTCTCTGCCTCAAGCCTGGTCTGTGTTTCTAATGCCCTGTGGAGTAACAGTCATATAAGGAGAGAGAAGTGTGAGTTCTTGTTCTTGGGAATGAATCTTAGTTGCTGATGTCATGAAATTTAGTCCAGCTTGTGTTTTTCATAAAGGACTCCATCCTGCCTTTTAAAAACTTGCTCCCAAGAATTCACAAGCTGAAGAGAGGTGCCCATCCTTGGTGGTCTCAGGTTGCCAAGCACATCTTCTCTTGGTTCTTTGTTGGCACATGGTATGTAAGGTGTGGAATAAGAGGGAGAATGTGAGTGAGAGGGAAAAGTAAGCCCCTTGAGGTCAGGGGTCTCACTTTCATCTTTGTGTTTCAAGCAGCTTATACAATACATGTGCTGAATGAGTGATGACTGGCTAGATAAGGGGCATTTTGTTTCCTGATTGTCTGGTACACATAACATGGTGTCAGTGGCCCAGATATTTATTCAAACACTCGTCTCCTTCCTGCCTCCTCCTTCTCCATACCTGTTTAGTGCTGGTGCAATTCGTAAGGTGTATGGAATGCTTGGCACAATGTTGCATTAAGGGGGTGTAGATGTTAAAGCTACTAAGTCAAGCCTTCACAGGCGGAGACAATCATGTGATTAATGATTTTGAGGATGAAAAGTTTATCTGCCTGCTCCAGTCTGTTTCCTGATGCCATACTATGCAATCTGAGCTCCTCATTTAAAATCCATGGCTTATGCTTGCATGCACGAAGACTATGAAGTAGTCAATTTTGAAGTCCATCTTTTCTGTGGTCCCAGTGTGCGCCCTGGTAGAGCATGTAGATACACTCGTACCACATACACATGGGTCCCTTTCCCTCCGCACTCTTTGTTACAGGGTTAGTGAACACTTCTGCTCATCTCTGTGAGTATGCATCTGTATCAGTCTGTACCAGTTTGGGAATCACTCTGTATTTTTATGCTTGAGATCCTTAGATCCTTCAAAACACACAATGTTTTATGTCTGACACATAGTATGAACCCAGTAAATGCATGCTGAGTGAGATAATGAACAAATACTCTGTTCAGAAAATGGTCATGGGTGCTACTTGAAAACTTTATACAATCCTTATACCCAAGATTTAATTGGAGAAACTAAGTCTATGTGCAAAAAAATAGTCTATTAGGAATAAACATAGGAATAAAGCGTATAGATTAAATGTATTAACATTGGTTGTTATAATCATAGCTAAAATCTACAAAGTGCTTGCTATGTGTGCCAGGTACTCTCCTAAGGGCTTTGATGGATATTAACTAATTTAATGTTTTCCTAATTCTGGAAGATAACTGCTGTTATCCTCCCCATTTTGCAGTTGAGGAGCCCGAGGAACTGAGACTTAAGTGACTTGTCTGGAGTCACACAGTCAGTAAGAATAAGATCATATAATGAGCACAAACAGGCAGTGGGGTTCAGCAGCAAAAACTTCCTGGAGGAGACCAGTTGAGATGTGGCCTACCCCTTCATTGAGGCACAGACCATTTGGTTGGCCATTACTGGGGATGGTAAACAAGGCCTGCTCACATAGCTAGATAACTGTTTCTTGAAAGAGATTCTCTCCTTTGAGGAGAAAAGCAGATAAACTCTATTAAACTTACATTTTCTCTTCTAGAAAATTAAGTAAGGTTTGGCCTCAAAGATAACATGCAGCTTAGGATATTGGAAGCTGCCCTGCTTCCCTTTCCTCCACGTCCGCACCACATGCAGCTGGGTACCCTCTGGTCCTTGCTAGCAGAGCCGTGGCATCATATCTAGTGGTTTGCATCCCACTAGGGCCCACAGCTGTTTTCCTGTGTCCTACTTTTTCTGTGTCCCTCTTCTGAGTTCCTAAGTAGCCCTCCACAGTCCTGGTTGGATTTGCCTGCTTTTATCCCCTGCCCCTCTTTTACCCTGTGAACTATTCTTTACACTCTTTCTTACGTCAGTAACATTTAGTGACAAGATTGGTCTGTGTATAAAACCTCATCAGTTTTGTAACACGTCTTATTACTCCCCTCGAAACCTCTCCACTCTTATCAGGCTTAATTGCTTACATTTTATTGTCAGAGGTAATATTCACTTTTTAAAATGCAATGAATCATTACTATTTTAATAAATGATTTAATATATATTAATGGGGATTCAAATATATAAAACTGATTTAATGTCTACGTCCTAAAGTTTTCTAACAAAATGAAACAGTATTTCCTGAAAGTGACACCAACACATGCGTCTTGCTCTGTCATGCTTCCTTTGCATTCTCAGTTTTCTGTTAGCAATGAACTGATACATTTATCATGAGGCACAAGTGAGAAAGAGAAAAAAGGGAAAATAAAAACATTACCTTAGGAGTCCTGGAAGGGACATGTTTATGTGCATCTTCCTTAGAGAAACTCCTCAGAGGAACTCAGGCTAACAGTTCCCCCAGGTCACAACCAGCAAACCTCCAGAGTTCCTCACTTCTATCCCTCTAGCTGTTGTCCTGTGTTGTACAGGTTTTTCATCTGTCTCTAAAGAAGAAGGAACTACACCTTATCCTCGACTCAAGACATATAGCAGATGTGAGATTCTTTTGATGATAGAGAAGCTATGAGCTATATATAAATACTTCATCTTTGATTTGAACATATATCTCATCAGTAGATGACATATATTTAGTTATACAATTGACAAACAAAAAAACCATGTGGTCCTACAGTACTCTTTTGGCTTGTTTAATTCTGAGAAAGGGAATCACGAGTAGAGTTCAGAAGTCTCCTCTTCCCCAGGTATCTGCAGAATGAAACTGAGTGTTGGTTGCCCACAAGTTGGGGTGTTAACTACTGACATGTATTGAACAGCTCAGCACTGCGCTAACCTCCAGGGATGCAAGGATGTGTGAGGCGTGTTCCAGAGGAATTCCCAATGTAGTGGGGACTGCATGCATGCTTGGTCAAGTCCAGCTCTCTTGCAGCCCCACAGATTTTAGTTTTCCAGGCTCCTCTGTCCATGGGATTATCCCAGCAAGAATACTGGAGTGGATTGCTATGTCTTCCTTCAGGGGATCTTCCTAACCCAAGGATCCAACCCACATCTCCTGTGTCTGTTGCATTGCAGGCAGATTCTTTACCATTGAGCCACTAGGGAAGCCTATGTAGTGGGGAAGCAGATACACAACCAGCTAAATTGTAGTAGGGTGCTATAATATAGTTATAAATGCACAATAGGGTGGGCTGAGAGCTGTGGGACTTGGCAGGGGAGTCGGACTTCCCATCATGCAAGAGAGAGCAGAAAGCAGCCAATGGATGGGCATGGAAGTTGCCTGCTTCTTTTGCCTGGAAAGTAGTGGGAAAGGGCAAGAGGAGATTCTAAAGCACTCGTTGTCTCCTGTGACAAATCTAGACAGAGTATTAAAAAGCAGAGACATCACTTTGCTAACAAAGGTTCATATAGTCAAAGCTCTGGCTTTTCCAGTAGTCATGTACAAATGTGAGAGTTGAACCATAAAGAAGTCTGAGCACCAAAAAATTAATGCTTTCAAATTGTGGTGCTAGAGAAGACTCTGAGAGTCCCTTGGACAGCACGGAGATCAAACCAGTCAATCCTAAAGGAAATCAGTCCTGAATATTCATTGGAAGGACTGATGCTGAAGCTCGAGTACTTTGGTCACCTGATGCAAAGAGCCAACTCATTGGACGAGATCCTGATTCTGGGAAAGATTGAGGGCAAGAAGAGAAGGGGGCAACAGAGGATGAGAGAGTTGGAA
This sequence comes from Antilocapra americana, assembly GCA_007570785.1. Lineage (NCBI taxonomy): Eukaryota > Metazoa > Chordata > Mammalia > Artiodactyla > Antilocapridae > Antilocapra > Antilocapra americana. The sequence goes on from ML660247.1 coordinate 3,837,757, forward strand.
GACATCACCTGCTCAATGGACATGAGTTTGAGCAAACTCCAGGAGACAGTAAAGGACAGGGAAGCATGGTGTGCTGCGGTTCACAGGGTTGCAAAGAGTCACAGACAGCTTAGCGACTGAACAACAGACTAGAAATGGACAGTGTAGGGTAATTCTGCATAGTCTCCTGGCAAGATCTGATAAGATCTGAACCACAGTCTGTGCATTTAGTGCCCACTTTGCTGACAGATCACCGCCTGCCAAATGAGCTTTAAAATTTATGAACCCTTTAATAGAAAAAAATCTGAGATGAGAAACCAGACTAGGAGAATTGCATAAGCAAGTGTTGAGTGAAAGGGCCTTGACCACTTTTCCTTCTTTGAACTAAATTCATTAGGGAAATCTGAGAAACTGTCAAGTTTCAAAGAACTTCAAACTGGCATGTTCCCCTTCTTTGCCCCTAGTCAACTTTTATTTTGCTTCAGCTATTTAGCTGACAGAAGAAGAAAGCTGTCTTTCAGCGGTTGGAGTCAGCCAATGAGGAGAGCTTCAAACCAGGCTTTCAGGGAGGCGGTGCTGCCCAGACCTCCTGGGAAGTGAGGTTCGGCTTATGAGACAGACAGGAATCAACTTGTCGAAGCTTTTTTACTTGTCAGAGCACCTTTAAATAATCCACGCTTGCAGCTGTTTCATCCTCAGACAAAGGAAAGTGAAAATGGTCCCAAAAGGTGTAACATCTCAAGCTCTGTAAAACGAGGGACACCTGCCTTTGAAATGGAAGCATCTGAAGCAGGCAAGCAACGTTTATATCGTGCTACTAAGTTTGTCTTTCCTTGTCTGTGATGATTGTTTTTTGAGACACAGATCAAAGCGAATCACATCCAACTATTCTAAAAAAAAAAGATCACCTGATTTTTTTGGTCATTTTATGGTTCAGAAAGGGGATTTTTTTTCAGTTGCCAGGAAACAGGTGGAAAAATTGCATTTCTGAGAGTGATGCTCCTTACTTAATGAGTTTTGTAGTGTGGTAGTGGTGGTGGGAGTGGTAATGATTTAGCTAGCAAAATCCATGCCCACATTTCAGGCTTCTGAAGAGTAATAACGCTGTCAGACCAGCTCAGAGGACCATGCAGGGCTGTTAGCAGTGTTTTGGGTCTCTCTCCAGCACTAAACCCCTTCCTTTTAATACAAAGAGCAAGACTATCCCGAGTAGTAGTTGACGAATGACTGTGTGCACTGAAATGGAATGGCGATGAAGCAATTGATGCATTTGTGATTTCCTGTCTCAATGGATTACAGTTTTCTCCTCTCCAAGTGGTGAAACAGGAAACAGCATTGCATCAGGAAGAACCTGAAGGTGTCCTCCAGGAGCCGTGCCCCACGTCACTGATTGCCCTCAGTCAGAAATCTTGACCTGCAACTTTAGAGGGTGGGTCTCTGAAAGAATTTCAGAGCTTACACAGCGGTGAGGTGTGTTGCTCTCTGATGAGAACGAAGCTGGCTGGAGCACTGGGAGTCTGGCTCTGACTCTCTCCACAAGCCAGGGGCATCTTTGCACACTGAAGTTTCAGAAAGGTAGGCACCATCTTGTAGATATTGTTATTATTTGAGCACCTTCAAAACCAAGTTGGCCTTGACTCTGTGTGTGTGTGTGCGCGTGAGAGAGAGAGAGAGAAAATGATCAAAATGTTTGTTTTTGGCCTGATGCTGGAGAGAGACAGAAAACAGGTTCAGAGCCTTTTGCTTGATAAGTTTTTGGTAGTGGAAAGTAAACGGTGAATTCAAACTTCTGCTTCTCACCTGTCTTACTTGCTCTTTGGCAAGTATAAACTGATTCATTGAAGGCGCAAGAAGAATTGTTCAGAGAGTGAACTCACATGAGGCCGAATGCACCATCAGCGTAGCTTGATTTATTTGGAAATCCTTGACTCAAGCTGAAACAAAAAGAGTGCCCATGGATCTCCAGGCAGCATGGAAAAGGCCATTTCAGACTACTTAAGAATGTCATAAATTTGGAACAAGGCAGAACTTTCTCATCTCATAGTGACAAGCTTGAGAGAGATAATGTCATGTCTAGACAACATGAGCTGATTAATTCTAAAACTCTCAGCTTTGTGCAGAAAAGCGAAACAAAAACAAAACATTATTTTTTCTAATCCATGTTTAGGGAGGATGTTCTTTTGAGCAATTTTATTTCCTGAAAAGCCTTATACAGAGCAAGGGAAAGAAGTTTGGGGAACTTGCCGGGTGATGATTCATTCATTAATCTGTAATATACAAGGTCTTTCTCTACCACAAGTGAGGGTTCATACTTTAAACAACACTTTTCATTTCTCTCCTCTATGAGCCTTTTTTAAAAAGGGGGTTTCCACTGAAAATTTCATCAGTAAAATCCTGGACAAAGGGACAAGTTTTTGAAGAGGAAAATAGATACAGATAATAATTGTATAGTCTTCCCATTAAAAAATGTCTGTCATTTCTAAAAGCAGTCACATTAATTTACATAAGCTTGAAAATAATTCTGGGTTTAGCAGTAAACTGTACTAATTGAGTCCTTATTGTGTATTTATGCATTTCACATTTCATCCAATGAGACAAGACTCATGCCATTTTCAGATAAAGAAATTTAGTCTCAGTGAGATTTGTAGCAGCATAGTAGGGAAGTGAGAGAGCCAGATCTCTGTTGCCTTTCTGCATGCAGGAGTATATGTATGGTTGGAGCCTTCTGTATTCCTGTCCTTTTCCATCAGCCGTTTACAAGTCCTCGCCACCTGGAGGAGTTTCTGAATCCATAATAATATGCAAATTTTGATATCTGATAGAGCAAAAGACCAAGCGTCAATCCATATTTGCTTCTGCTCTAGGGGTGAAGTCATGGTGAAGTTGACTGAACGTGGACTAGAGAGGCAGACAGACCTAGATTTGAATCCCTGCTATGTGACAAATTAGTGAAATTCTTCAAACCTCAGTTTCCTTATTTATAACTAATTATAATAATGTCCATCACATAGCCTTGTTATAAGGACTAGAGAGACAAATTGTGCAAAGTGCCATCTGCATGATTGAAAAATGGTAGACTTTTGATCAATAATAGTCATTTCTCCAATAACTTGTTGATGCTTGGACATGCTGGATCCTGTTCTGGGCATGGGGGTATCAACAGTGACAACAGAGGCAAGACCCTGCCCTGATGGAGCTAACTGGTGCTTATTTATTATATCATCGTGTGACTGACTTTCTGTGAAAATCACATTATGATTATAGAGACCCTTTATGGTGGATACAGTCTGGCTTTGACATAGCCTCTGAAGCAGGGAAAGTCCTGTGCAAAGATTCCCCTAAAACATAGTAAAATCAGGTGAAAAGCAAGAACATCAGATACTTCTTTTAGAAAAGTCAGTTTGTTCTGCTAATCATCTCAGAGTTAGAGGTCAGGAAGGATGTGCTTTTATGCAAACATTTACACACACGCACGCACACAGAGAATTCATCTGAGTTTTCCTGGGCCCACAAAGCCATAGTAGAAGCATTACTGACAGGATAGGTGTGGGAGGAGGGTCTGGCTCCAAGAACTTACGGAATAGAGTGTAGTGTGGCAACCGTTCATTTGCTTTAGGTCCCAGGCCATCATCTCAAGAGCGCTGGGCTTTCCAGGGCCTCCCCAGTGTGAATTTAGGGACAATGCTTGAACTGGAGATAATACACCTTTATAAAGACAGATTGGGGGCAAGAGCGATTGGCTTATTTGCCAACTAAAAGCCTGGAGTTAAGTAGGCCAGTTGGCATCAAGAATGGTATTTTGGCATCTGTCCCTAACTTTGAATCCCAGTAAACTGCAGATCATATCAGAGAGATACAAGAGGAACACAGGGAAGCTCCTTCTGGAATCCAATGCAACTGTATTCTTCCTTTCCCTGGGAACACCTCCATACCCAGTACCACTGACCTTGTTGGTCTTACGCACCCTGAGTTTTTTTATGTAGTTGGTAGACCCAGAATGCAGAGAAGGCAATGGCACCCCACTCTAGTACTCTTGCCTGGAAAATCCCATGGACGGAGGAGCCTGGTGGGCTGCCATCTATGGGGTCGCACAGAGTTGGACATGACTGAAGAAACTCAGCAGCAGCAGCAGACCCAGAATGACTGAACAACTCTGTGTCAGCCCAGACCAGAGAGCTGGCACTGTGAAAGAAGGCTTTCTAAAGTGGCAAGACTTACTTTTGTAAGCCCAGTGCAACAATCAGTCTCATCATTTTATGGGTCAAGTTGTGTTAAAATTGTGTCTTGTAGCAAGGATTTTAAATGATGAAAATATAAACCAAGTTAAAAGCCTAATTAAGTTAAGGCTTAGGTAATAAACTCTCAAACAGCAGGTGGATGGAGAGATTAGGATTCTTTAACCTTATATAATACTGAAATAGCCTGAATTCTCTCCGGGGATTTCTGTGACTGGGGGACAGATGTTTGATTCTAAGTGGACTGCAGCAATCACTGTGTTTTTGAAACAGTTAAATTATTTTGGAATTTCATTATTATCAGACCTTAAAGTCTGTGGAAACCCATTAACAAATGGAAGAGAGCTGTGTAAGAGGGGGTATGACCTTGAGATACAGTTCTGCTTTCCCAGGTAGGAGGATTTAGAATTTCCCAGGCAATGAGTGTTTATATGCTACTCAAATAGAACATGTTTTGGTTCATGTTAAGAACCATTTTATCTTTATTTATTTATTTGCCCACGTGGTCACTAGCAAGTCTTTGGAGAGCAATTGTGCCGTGTTCTAAGGAGTGTAAACTGAGCTGACCAGAAACTGGACGCATAGCTGGCATTTAGTGTACAGAGATTCCAACTCAATGAAAAGGTTCCTTTTTCACCCTGAATTATATCTTCAGGAAAATACCAGGAAACTGAGCTGCTTCACCAGAATTTCCAAATCCCTCTCCTCAGGATTGGTATACACAAACGTACCCCACACAGGCACGCGCACACACACACACACACACACACACATGACATGGACACAGACACACACTCGTGCATAATATAAAGACAAAATCAAAACATACGTACTTTGTGTGTGTGCAGCAGAAGTTTAGTTCTCATGTCATAGGGTGTGATAGATTGGGCCTTCTGCCCTGTGAAACACGTGGTGTGTGGTCACTGGACCTGGAGAAAGAAATGGAAGCAGTTTTCTAGCTTTTTAAAAAACTGAGATATAATTGATATATTAGTTTCAGATGTTGTGACATAATAATTTAATATTTGTATACATTGTGAAATAATTACCAAATACAATTCTCATTAATGGGAAAATGTAAAATTCACAGCTAATACATATATTTAGGTTATTTGAAAAGATAAAATATTACATTGAGGGATTTGAAATCATTTTTTACTTAGATTTCTATGTTCTAAAATGAAGTAATTAGGGAGGGAAAATCATATGCCACAATCCACTTGTTCTTTATAGAATCCTTGCATTCAAAAACAAGGCCCATTTCTTTTACTTGGTTTCATTGGCCATATGTACTTTAGCAGATAGTCAATAAATACTCATTGGTTAGACTGATAGGCTGAACAATAATTATTTCAAGACTCAAGCAAAAATTCTAAGAGCCTTTTCTTGAATAATGAAGATTACTTGACATCATTTAATAACTAAATTGGCTTCAATTTCTTCCCCTCAAATTTTGTTTTCTTGCTTGATGTCTGATTAAAACTTTAAAACTGTAAAACATGCTGATGCTGAGCAAATCTCAAACTATGCAGATGAGCAGTTTTCATGTGTGATGTTCCCATCACAGGCTGACTGTCACTTCTGACCTTGGGTCAGCATTACAGGCTTGTAATGAGCTCCTCCTGTTCCATTAGCTATAAGTGGCTTTTCCTTGCTTGTTTCCAGTATACCTGCTTTTTGTGAATTCTAGTCTACAACTGCCTGTGGAAGAGGAAAACCTTAGAACTTTGCTAGATGATGACTGTAAAATAATATTCAGGTTGGGTTTTCCTATGTAATATTTTCACAGGTTACACTTTAGCGGTGGTTTTCAAACCTTTTTTTTTTGTTTTGTGTTTTGATGATATGTTCAGATCTCCACTTAGACTGCACACACACATTAATTCGAAAAAGTTTCCCAAACAATATTTGGCATGTATTGATGTTTTCTCCTCTATTCCATTCCACTCTATAACTTTCTGGCCTGACCTAATAATTTTATAGCTGGTGTGTGTGTCACTCGTGTCTGACTCTTTGCCACCCTATGGACGGTAGCCTGCCTGGTTCCTCTGTCCATGGGATTCTCCAGGCAGGAATACTGGAGTGGGTTGCTGTGCCCTCATCAAAGGGATCTTCCTGGCCCAGGGATCAAACCTGAGTCTCCTGCATTGCAGGCAGATTCTTTACCACTGAGCCACCAGGGAAGCCTTTGTTGCTGGTAGTGGTTCTCAATACTAGCTGAAAGGAAGAATTAACTAGGGAATTTAAAAAAATATATTAAAGTCAAAATCACACTAGATGGATGAAAAAGACTAGAAATTCCAAAAATAGACCTCTGCTTTACATATAGGACACAATACATTAACTCCAATACATAGTGGACCCTTGATTTATAACATTTTAGATACTATAAGGAAAGAATGACCATTTGAATATCTGTATGGACAAAATCTTGTTTCTAAACTCAAAATTTATAAAGATCTAAGTGTTACTATGGATGTGACAGGTAAAACAATAAACTTCTGAATCTGTGCTTTTCAGTACAGTAGGTATTGAATATCATATGATTATTTTGTTCACTTTCCGAGCATCTTTTTCTTTTTGGTCAATCTTAAGACGTTTATAATTAAATTTCACCAACGTGAATGACACAGGGGAACTTGGAATCCCCTCTTACAGCCCGTGGAACCAGCAACCTGCCCTGTGGGTCAGCCCAGCCCCAGTTCCACCACTTTTCTCTAGGTTCTCAAGTGGTCATGCTTTACAGAATCAGGTTACTGTATGGTTTAGCAGAAAAAAAAAATTGAGGAAATACTCAATAAATTTTAGTTTAGAAAAGAAGGAATTTTAAAAAGGCTTAGAAACCTGTAGATCCCAGCTCATGATCAGTAGAGCAGCAGCAGGTTGAATTGGCACATGTTGGACCTTCCCTGGCCAGGGAAAGGGGGTTGGTGCTATACGTGACGTGGCACTGACTTGGAACCTTGGTATGTTCAGCGTGCTGTTTTCTTTGATTCATAGCAGCTAATGGCAGAAATCAAAGAGACAAACAAAAGTCATGTAAGTATATATTGGAAAGAAATTTAAGGATGCCCTTTTCAAAAGAATGTATATTTGAAAAGTGTAGAAACCTAGGGAAATTTTTATTTTTAAATAATATGTTACATTTTCATATAATATACCCAGGATGTTTTTCCCTCCAGGTAGTTTTGCAGGCAAAAGATCCATAAATTTAAAGCCATGGTTTTAATCATTAATTTTCCCAAAAGTATAATTAATAGATGAAATATTTTCTCTGTATTGCAGACTTTGCAGATATGCCACATGTCTCTCTTTGTCTTTGTGTCTCTGTCTCTCTCTTTCCCCCTCTCTACTTAAAATCGGGGTGTTATATGCGTTTTTTTCATTAAGGGACTTCTTGTGTTAGATAGACCTGGACAGGAATGACTAGTTCTTTTCGGTTTTAAGACCTTACAGGTTACTTTCTTTGGGTATGTAAGTAGCGAGAGCTGGCGGCCATAGACAGTGAAGTCGCCCTGGCTGAGGAAAAGGAGGAAACGGTGACTGTCCCAGCAGGTGCCCAGTTTCCCAGTCTCATGTCAGCACTGCTTGCTAGGGGGGAATCTCCCTTTCTGTTGTTCTTTTTTAATGATTTCTGAGTCAAAGAAGAAAGCTGCTGGGAACATAAATTGAGGTTGTTTTTCTGCACTTCTTCACTGCATCCCTCTCCTCTGCTGCAGGCCCTCACACCCATGCATGCCACCCTTATCTGAAGACTATATTCTTTTCCAAGGGATGCTTCCTTCTGCAGAGGCAGCAGAAAATATTTCATAAGCAAATATTTTAAATATTAAAAGTGGGGGCTTGCTTCATAAGTGCCCTCATAACACCAAAGTGAAAGTGAAAGTCGCTTAGTCAAGTCCGACTCTTTGTGACCCCATGGACTATAGCCTGCCAGGCTCCTCCATCCGCAGAATTCTCCAGGCCAGAATACTGGAGTGGGTAGCCTTTCCCTTCTCCAGGGGGATCTTCCTAACCCAGGGATCAAACCCAGGTCTCCCGCATTGCAGGCGGATTCTTTACCATCAGAGCCACCAGGGAAGCCTTCAAAGTCCTTCCCTAAAAGTAATTTGCCTCCTCTTTATCAGTGAGTAAGACAGATGTTCCAAATTCCTTCCTTTAAAAAAAAAGTACTCGTTTGTTTTTGGCTGTGCTGGGCCTTCATTGCTGCACACAGGCGCTCCCTAACTGCGGTGTTGGACTTTCTCTTACTGCAGAGCGGGGCTCTGTGGCTTGCGAGCTGCAGTAGTTGTGGCACCTGGGCTTAGTTGCTCCATGGTGTGTGGGATCTTCCTGGACCAAGGACCGAACAAGTATCCCCTGCATTGCACTGCATTGGACCACCTGGGAAACCCCCAGATTCCTTCTTTATCAAGATGTGGATGTCCACCCTTCTATAGGTTTCAGTCTCTGTCATAGAAGATTGTTTTGTTGATACTGCACAGGACAGGTACCATGATGTAAGAAATCTTGCTGACCCTAAGAAAGTTAATTACCTACCCTGTCAAGGAAATGAATTATCTTTCAGAAAAGCTTCTCCCCGACTAACACTTGGTTGAGTAACCTCAGTACTGATCAAGGTATTGTAGGAAATCAATGAGTGATGGCTGGCTATGGTGCCACCTTCCCGACTAACACTTGATTGAGTAACCTCAGTACTGTTCAAGGTATTGTAGGAAATCAATGAGTGATGGCTGGCTGTGGTGCCACCTGGAAGTCCACAGTGCAGTTGAGGAGGAAATGTAAATAGCAACCACGGTACCAACACCTGCGGTTTACTGAGCACTTACTATACACCGAGCATTATGCAAAGTGGTCTAGACACACAGCCTCATTCATCCTGACCTAGATTTTACAGACGTAAAAATTGTTATACCTGTTTTACAGATAAGATCATAGAGCTTTAAAGGGGTGAGGATGCGCATTCAGATTCCCGAACACTTACACTTGACAGGCCAGTAGGCCTCGGGTTCCTACACGTCCTGTCCTGAAATTCTGTCCCAGTGTATTGTGGGGAAAGTCTGGGCATCCCCCTTGTGATCACCGGGGAGGTCGGAACCGGGTGACACTACCCAGTACAGCCTCTCCAGGCCTTGTCTCCAGGCTGTCTGTTTAGCACAGTTTGTGTCTGCTATGTGGGCTTCCTTTACTGAAAGAAAAATATGAAATCAGTTATCTTTTCTCAGTAGTGAGAGATGTGGCCTTCATGGCAGGAAGGCAGCTAAGAAGGAGAGGAGGTGTCCCATTCCTCTCCCTTGGAAAATCTTTCTAAACTTAGCATTTAATCATCTTATTTAAGATTTAGGGATTCTTGCCCCTACCCAATAAGGTCAGGATAATAAGATAGTATCATTATATAATATTGATTCTGTACTTCACTGTATTCAGGTATTTTTACATACTTAATCACTCTTAATCCACAACAGGTCCTTGTAGAATTAGCACCATTTAATGGTAATTCAGATGAAGATTTGGAGAGGCTGAGTTGTCCAAGACCATTTAGCTATTAAGTGACAGATTGAACCCAGGCCATCTGACTCTAGATCCAAGATTCTTTCTTTTCAGCTATTTGAAAGACAGTGAGCTACTTGAGATGGTGTATGTAGCACTGCATTCCTTTTTTTTTTTTTTTTTTAAATTCTTCGATTGCAGGTTTGTGATTTGTATGGTAGTCTTCCTGACCTGAGACTAAATGAGGTGGGAGCTTCTGCAGGCTCTTCACCCAGCCAATCCTCCAGTTTCTCCAAAGGGAAAACTTGAGACAGAACGAGGGCCTCGCCTGGGGCTCCTCTGAGTCACTAGCAGCAATGAGGTTCTCAACTCGCTTGCTTTTGCCTGTATCACTCACTTGTGCCTGGGACTAATAACAGGGTAATTTGTGAAGCAAGATGTGTGACTCACTAGACAAGGGAGGAGAGCCTGTAAGGAAGGACTCAGAGAAGAAGAGCAACATATTTAACAGCAACTGGAAAGGAAATGCTGACATGACGCTAATTGGGTTAAGATTTCTTTCCATTGCAACACCATTTTCTGGTTACCCAGCTATTAATTTGTATTTTAGGCATCTAAAGTTAGCTAAAAGGGGCAGGGCAGGGGGAAGAGAGGAAGGGAATTCTACCTTTGAAGGCAAAATTATCAAATCTGTATTGCTTTCTCATAGATTTCTTCTCAATCATCTTGGACCCCTTTTCTTTGAACTCTAGGATTTGCATTTTTCTGAAGCTTACCTATTGTGTAACGTTGCTTCACATCCTTCTGATTTCAGCCGTACCTATTTTTGTGTGAGCTCCTATCCGTATCACCAGTCTGAATACACTTCATCAGTAACTTGCCTCTCTCTGTCCTGAACTGGCCTTTGGCAATCTTTGTCAGTTAATGACTAGGTCAGAGATGAACCAGAGACCGGATAAAGGTGATGAGGCATCCAGGAGAATTACTTTTTGGTGACTCCTGCCTCCTTAAGTGCCTTTTGCTGTGTTATCTTTATTATCTCTAGAATTTAAAGTCAGTTTATAGCTTGATCTCAAGAATCTGTCCTCTGTTGAGCAAATAAGCACATTTTAAAATTTTAGCTACCTGTTTGTGTGTGTAGAAAGGCTATGATAAGTTTTACCTAGGTAACAAACTTGCCTTATTTCAAATCAGCAATTAGTTTTTGTGTTGAAACATTAACTTAAAAATTAGCCCTTTAAAATAAATAAGGTGAAATAAATCACGTTAATAGCATCTTTTAGTCATGGAAAGCTGGGTGCCTTCTGGGAAAGCAATAATTTAAAAATCTTAAATAGCCAGAATTTTGCTGTTTTAGCATATCACTTATTATTTTCTTTTTTTTTCTCCCTTTTATTGTTTTTGCCATACAATGTCATGATATCACCATGGGTTTACATATGCTCCCCCTCCCTCCCCCCTCCCTCCTCCCTCCCCCCTCCCCCCCCCTCCTCCCCCCCCCCCCCCCCCCGCCCCGGGAAATCTCGATGCACCAGCCCTGAGAATCAATCCTGGGTTGGCGATTGATTAGACATATGATAATTAACATGTTTCAATGCCATTCTCCCATATAATCCCACCCTTTCCCTCATTCACAGAGTCCACGAGTCTATTCTATACATCTGCGTTCCTTTTGCTGTCTCGCATGTTGGGTTCTCGTTACTGTCTTTCTAAATTCCATATATATGTGTTAATATACTGTATTGTTGTTTTTGCTTCTGGCTTACTTCGCTCTGGATAATGGGCTCCAGTTCGGTCCATCTGAGTAGAATTGATTCAAATGTGGTACATATACACAATGGAATATTACTCTTTTTTTTCTTAATATTATCATGTTGTCAATTATTATTTTCATGTTTCCATCTAGATTTTCTCTTTACAAACATGCTCACACATGTATATATATATATGTATAAAATAGTATTTTATATAGATCATATACTATCATGTGCTCCTAGTATAGATGTAATTTTGAATTTTCTTTTTTTAAAACCGTTATAACACTTTTCATGTTTATAAATTTCATGTGTGTGTTAGTCGCCCAGTCCTGTCTGACTCTTTGCGACCTCACAGACTCTAGCCCACCAGACTCCTCTGTCCATGGGATTCTCCAGGCAAGAGTACTGGAGTGGGTTGCCATTTCCTTCTCCAATAAATTTCACAATTTTTAGCATTAAGTGAGTATTATTACATAAAATTAACATTTTAAAATGTATTTAAACATTTCAGATTTTAAAAATCCATTATTTACTAACACTGAAGTGTTATTTATTAACTAGGGTTTAAACGTTTTTGTTCAGATAACACATATTTCTAGGTAGGCTTTAACATTTTAGTGACTCCTAAAATTTATTATTCCATCCCAGGATGGTGGTATCATTTATGTTGCTACCAGTAACATAGGAATGTAATGGTTTTATATTTACATGTAAATGATGTATATAAAACATTTACAGCATTGTTAATACTGTTATTGCTAAATTTGTCTTCTAATTTAATAGGTGTCATGTATAGAATTTTAGGAACTGAAAGTTCATTTAGTTCCTTTTTGTAGAAGGGCAACATGGTGTTTCATAGCTTGACTCCAGTTTACAATTTAACAGGCATATAATACAGTCATTTACAAATACTTTCTTTATCATTTTAACAACTTCATCAGTGTAGTACTATTATTATTTCTGTTTTGTAGATAATAAAATTGTCATTAGTTGTCCAAGGGCACATAGCTAAAGTGTCAGAACTTAGACAGTCTGTCTTCAAAGTCCATGTGATTGACCACTGTGTTATACTGGCTCCGCTAACATCTACTGAGAGCTTACTGTTTCTACAGTTTCTGTCAGCCAACTGACGGATACTATTGTGAGCAAAACAACTGTAGTCCTCGCTCTTTTAGACCTTGAAGTCTGGGGAGGGAACCAAGACTTTAATCACATCAACATATATATAATTATAAACTTGATACATATTATGAAGAAAAAGAATGCAGTAATGGAAGACTCTGACAGAAATGTTTCTTTCAGCTGTAGGAGTGATAGGGTCAGGGGTCATGGAAAGTTTCGATAAAGATCTTAGAGGCACTTAATTGAGACTTGAAGGGTAAGGAGGAGAGAGTAGTGTGAAGATGGATTCTAGGCAGGAGCAGTCTATGCATATATCCTGAGGCAGGAAAGGTGTTTGCTTGCCTTTTGCTCTAAGGGTCATAAAGTGGACGAGCTTGCTTGTGGGATCAGAAAGTAAAGGGAAGGGGAGCAGAAGAGAGCCTAGAAAAGCGGACGTGGAGTCCAGTGGTCCAGGGCCATGCTACAAGTCTCTCACTCACAGATGAGTGCACATTGGGAAAGAGTCTGAGAGTGAGCACTGAGAGAGTGTGCAGTGGGGAAGGGCAATGAGAGTGCACACTGGGGAAGAGTGTGAGTGTGCACTGGGGAAAGGTGTGAGTGTGCACTGGGGAAGAGTGTGAGAGTGTGCACTGGGGAAGGGT